>JAOXYD010212048.1:0-20152 GCA_028565735.1 Pinacopodium congolense
TATATTACTTATTATAGACTATATAGGTATTGATTATGGAGATTGGAATATTGAGTGTCGAAAGGACTACAAATGTTAGTATATATTAATTCAAGTAGTTCACTACTTCTTGTAAGTGAATGTTTTGATATGTGTCTGGCTTACTTACATTTAATGCAATCCATACATATATCCCATTTAGAAAAATTCAATTAAGGTAAGATTTCATTTTTCACTAACCTTAGTACCCTTTCATTGGTTATATGACCTATCCCTTATACCACAAAAAATTAGAACATGGGATATGCAATCCATACATATATCCTATTTAGAAAAATTCAATAAAGTGTCTTTATGTTCCTATAATACGGTGAACATGAAATAATGATTAAGAAAAAACAACATTAAGATTACAACGATAAATACAATCAATTAAAGTACCCAAACATAATAGTTCTTATGTTTATACAATGAAAAGACACCATGTCCAATCTTAAATCCTACATCATTCAATTTTGCTACAGAAACTAAATTTCTAGTATATTCAGGAACATAAAGACACTTTTTAGATTCAGGTGAAATCTAGCATCTAAGATCATTATGCAAGTCCTAATTCCCTCTATTCATGCCTTCATTTTTTTCTATAAATATAAGAACTTATTAGTTCCATTTATGAGTTAGATTGAAATGAATGTGTGTGTAACGTGTACCAAAATCAAACCACCAGGTATTATTAGGCATTTCAATAAAGTTTGATTCAAAACATATTAAAAGATAGTATGTACATTTCTTTTTCGAATCAAGCCTTGATTTTAAGGAAATCCTTTTTAAAGTGACAAGATTTTTGTAGAAGTAGCACTTCTTCTCCTTATGGATTTGGCACTTATTAGCCTTTCTTAGAGCTTTATCCTTACCTTTGCTCTTCTTTCTTGGTTTGTTCTTATTGCTATTAGCTTTATGATGAAACGTGAGATGAATAGAGTGTTGATTCATTTTATTTAATCTCCCTTGCTTCTGAACCATCATGGTATTAATCTCCTTAAGGCTCCATTTTTCCTTAAGGGCATTGTAATTCACCTAGAATTAACCAAACTTAAGAGGAAATGAGTTAATAATAAACTGTACCATGAAGGACTCGCTCATATCCATACCCATTGATTTTAGTTTTTTTGCTAAATTTTCCATATGTGTTATATGATCATGAGTGGGATATGACCAGTCAAACTTCTTGATCATTAGTTTAAACATTAAAGTCCATATAATGGACATGTTAGAAATATCCAATTGGGAGTATTTGTAAGTTTCACATGAACTCCTTTATATTTTTCATTTTAAGCATTTATGAATCAAAATGTTTAGTGATTGTCATTCGTACCAAGTTCAAGCTTAGCCTGTTAGACCTTTCCCAAGCCTCTTAGAAAGACTTGTCAACTTCAGTACTAGTCTTAATTATAGATATGGGCCTTGCGTCGAAAATTGTTGCTAAGTCTAAATCTATAACACTCAATTGGAATTGGATTTGCTCAAACCAATCCAAATAGTTCAAAATATAGTAAATTAGCCCATTTCAAAAAGAAAATAAATTACTAGATGTTGTAAATATAACGTATATAGCTCATGGATTAATGCTATAAGTAAACATTGATGGATTCAAACAAAAAATAAATTTGACTATACATTTAAATATCACCTAAACCTAAAGCGAAAAAATTAGTAAATGTTGCAAATATAATGTATATAGCTCATGTAGTAATGCTCTGAGTAAACTTAGATGGATTCTAACAAACAATAAACTTGATTATGCATTTAAATTCACTTTTAGGTGATATTTACATACATAATTGAAATATATAATGTTGATAAGAAAATATATTATAGTAGATAATCAATCATAATCTAGTTAACGTGTATGTTATCATTAAATATGCAATCATATTAACCAAATATATTGATAAGTTATTTTAATGTGATTAATCACAATCAATATTCTAGCTTTGGGTAACCTCCTAGCATGATAATTAATAAATTCAATTATTGTTAGGTGCATAATTTATAGTGTTTTTATGGTAATTTGATGCAAATTTTCCCTAGAATTGGTGTTAAAATGTTTAAGTAACCTATAGATATGTTTGAATTTCATATTGAAGCTTAATTGTAGTGAAAATCCGAGAATTTATAAAGATTAGAACAAAAACATAAGTAAAAAGAGGGCCTGCAAGCAACACACATTTAATTCTCTAAGCCCCGCGTCTAAGTTAGCATTTAGAGTCAAACGACGGTAGCTAAATGGTGCCGTTTAACTCCTCCTAAAGCACTGTTTAAGTAGCTGTTAAGATATTTCCAGTTGGATTTCCATCTCTATTGTTTGCAACTTGCCTTAATTTATGCCAACTTGTTATAGACATATAAGAAAAGGTAGAGAACTCAAATTAGAAGAACATTAACTCAAAATTAGGCAGGCTAGATCAGATTTAACTTTAGGTTTTATTTTTGTTCTCTAGTTTCATTTTTCTTCTTTTCTTTTTTCTAGACCTTTTATTTGCTATTTTTAGGTTTTTGTAAGGATTCCAAGGAGTTAATTCACATGTTTGGAAGCTGTCTAACATTTTGGATCTTCATTTGGTGCTTTCTAAACACTTAATCACTTGTTTCTTACTCCTTTTTTCATATATGTTCAAGAACATGTTGTTTATAGATGAATCTAAATTTTCTTACATATATATCATGTTTTAATCTAATTTATTTCTAAGGATAGATTCATAAATGAATTTATTGAGTTTTTATCACATGATTGGATGATGATCTTTGTTTATTTTGAGTTCTTAAAGCTTATCTTGACTTGATCACTTAAGATGAGATGAAAGATGGTTAAAGATTTGAGAAATATACTTTAACCATTATAAAAATCAGTAAACAAAGTGATTTTAATTAAGGATCCAAGAACTATACTTTGATTAATCATGAGGGTATTAATCTTGAATGTGGATTTAGGATTGGAACTTCTTAAACTTTAAGCTTAATTCCTATTAAGTGATGAATGACCAAACTTTAATTTAGGATAATTAGGGATAAGGCATTGTCTTAACCATGGCGGTGTCTTGATTTAATGAAGACCTTATATTAGGCATTCCAATCCATTTCATAACTCAATTAAATCATTTAAAGCCTAATCCTTAGTCAATTAATCAATTTGGAAATTATTAGGCAATTTGAATTTCATTGCAAAGTTTGGAAGTTTTAGGCTAATTTAGTTGATCTAACTATTTTAATTTAGCAATCTTGAGCTTCTTAGATAATTGTAATCTGATTGCAATAATAGTCATATTATTTCCCATGGGTTTGAAATTTCGGAGTCATAAAAATAGTCTACTTTATTACTTGTTAACCGGTATAACTGTCACACTTCTTGGCTTTGAAATCATTTTAAGAAATTGTGCTTGAATTATGTGATAATTAATTAAGGATAAAATTCATATTAAATCAACCAACAACAATTATTCAGTTTAACTGTTATGGCATTTCAACAACATCATATAATCATGAATATTTAAAAATTCATAATTAAATGTCTAAATAAATTTTCAAGTTAGGCCACTTTGGTAACTAACAAACTTTCCAAGTAATAAACATTTAATTGGAAAATTATTTAATGAATATTATTTATACATGACTAAATTCCATTTAATTAGTTTGGTCATGTTGGTGTCTTCTAAACTATCCTTAATCACAGTAATGTCATGTACAAAATCAACATATAAGATAAGAATTTAATTTCAATCATGACATAATATAAAATTTTCATAGTAACAACTAAAAATTATCATATGGTACTAATATTTCTAAAATTATATTATGCATAAAAATAAAAAATATATGTGCAACATTTATGCATACAAACCAAGACTAAATCAATTAATTAGTTCATTAATTAAATAACCAATTATGACCCAAAATAAAAATAAAATAAAAATAATTTAATTAGGATCTAAAATTAAAAGTCTATAATTAATCAATTTAATATGACCTTAAATAAAATCGCCTTAATTTAATTAGAGCTTGTAATAACAGTCTAATCCATAACGTGGTTTGGAGCCTAAACATTTGCAAAACTTGGGCTCAAAACATTGTTTGGCTTATATATGCATTGCACAATCTTATCAATTTTCTCTCTTGTTAAGTGAGACGCGTGTGTTCATCTTCTTCCTCCAAACTCATTTATGGTTTTTTTTTCATAGCTTCTCCTTTCAGGCTCTCCCTTCTCAAGCCTAGCCTTCATTGACAGCCATCATTAATAGTGTCGGTGCTTATAGCAAACAAAAATCCAACCTTTCTCACTCTAAAACTATTTTCTTATTCTTAGACTAAAAAAAAGCAAAAACTTCCTATACACAATCATTCTCAAGCCATTTAACTTTTGATTCTTTCCAATCAACACACTTAACATTTTTCCTTTTTTTATTTTCAAAGAATCACCATTTTCAATAAAAACTGAAACTTAGAGGAAGTGGGAAAACATTTATGGTAAACAAAATTCACA
The DNA here is from genome assembly GCA_028565735.1 of Pinacopodium congolense. NCBI lineage: Eukaryota > Viridiplantae > Streptophyta > Magnoliopsida > Malpighiales > Erythroxylaceae > Pinacopodium > Pinacopodium congolense. The sequence goes on from JAOXYD010212048.1 coordinate 4,517, forward strand.
TAATAAACAGATAAAATATCTCTTATCGGCCAATATGAGTTATAGTTCTTTAACCCATATTGTTTAAATCATTAGCCACGAAGGAAATTAAAAAAACCAAAAACCTTTATCAGTTTAATGGTTGTCCTTGTGAGAAATCAAAATTATGAATAGGCTCTAATACCAATTATAGCTATACTGGATCTTCAATAACACATTCGATTCATACCAAATATATGAACATATCTTGATCCATGAATAATAGGAAGTTGTGTCTAGTGTGTTTATTCCCTCTCTGCCTTTGTTTCCTTTATGTTGTCTCTAATGGTTAAGCAATGTTTTTGTAATGTTTTTCTATTAATTGAATTTTTTTTTCTGTGTTGCTTAAAAGGGAGAAGGAAAGGGCAATATAGCCCATTATCTCTCATTTTCTTTAAAGCCTACTAATCATCATACTAGGCCTACTTAATTAGAATTAGACTAATAAGTCACATGAGCCACTTTAATGATGAAATAATCTAACAAGTAAGAAAATTGATGTCAAGCAATATCGAGGTATGATTGGTAGTTTATTGCATTTAACTGCAAGTAATCTTGATATTATGTTTAATGTGTGTTGATTGGCAAGATTTCAAGCATATCCTAAGGAGTCTCATTAATTAGCCATTAAACACATCCTTAGGTAATTTTTTTGGTACATTGAACCTAAGAAATTTTTTTAAGTAAATAAAAATGCATTCAAAGAATAAACTAATCAAAGCTACATCTTAATAAACATACAATATTCCACTTCTATAACATTATATAATACATTAGTGATGTAGCTCTAATTATAATGATGAACAATTCTGTTTTAATGATTGACAAGTTAATTCATAGTTATTCTAACATTTTATATCATGAAAAAGAGTTGTGTTATGGTTAATTTACATAATAGATCCAAACTCTTTTCCTATCATTTTCCTAGCAATAGTAGCCTCCCTTATCTTTTACATCAATTTGTGACATGTATTTGTAGCATTTTTTGCCTTCTTACTAAATCGTCTCCTATTCCTTTAATAAAAGAAATAATAGAAATTTTGAATAATTTGTTATCTTTAACATGCTAGAATTTTATCTAAGTAAACCAAGTGATAGGACTACTCCAATTTTGACAGATGTTTTCAAATTAAAAGGAGTAAGAATTACATTCCAAGGTAAGAAGCAAAGTTTAAATTGTTTAAGAGATGGTCTAGGTCTTCTCTTACATTTCTATTGAGGTAACATTCATTTTTGGTAATGCTAAAATTTAGGTTGTATTTAGTTATTAATTTACCTTTGATGACTAGCCATAAAATGAAAGAATTTTAAGAGGGGGCAACATCTAGATCCTATATAATTTTTGTCTAAACCATTGATCCTTGATTACCATAGAGCATCTTTTTGTAAGATGTAACTGAAAACTTTCCATTTCTATTTAATAGCCACATGATAACGCCATTGGTAGCAGGATTAGAGAAGTAACTACGTAATTTGCTTTTAATTTGACTACATTCTCTATTATGTGTGCTGACCAAGTCTAAGTTCTGCCCTTGATTATGAAATCTAACATAATATGTGCATGAATTATACCTTTTAATATAGAGGATTCTCTAAGCCTATATAAGGCCCTAATTTGTACTAGTTATCATACTAAAAGATTATTATTTTCCAATTTCCAATCCTATATTTGATGTAAGAATGAATCAGCTCCCTATTTAGTAGGATTTGGTTGAGTGTCCAAGATTTACATGAGCTAGTTTTCACTAACCATATGCTCACTTCTTTTAAGATGTTTTCATACACCTATTTGACCCATAAATTCTCTTTATCTGTGCATAATTGCCATAACTTTTAAATAACGAGAGCTTTAGAGGAAAGTTTGATGAATAAAACTCATAATCCTCTATACATTTTAGGATGGCAAGATTTAGGCCATTTGACATTAGGAATTTTTGGCTTGTTACTCGATCCAATTTATAGATGCATCATGATTATTCTATCTATTGATTGCATTAATTCCTTGGGAATTACTAAAAGTGTACATAAATTTGCATAAATAGGCTTAAGAAATTAGTTACAAAATGTAATTCGTCCTTGCAGTAGAGAGTTTTTTTGCCCTAGTCGTTAAGTTTTTTGTGGATGGACTCAATAAGTACGTAGCAATTAGATATTATGAGCTTCTGTGCAATAATTGGAACTCTAAGATACTTGGAGGGTGGTTGTTGTAGAGATAGCCTTTTTAAAATTTCAAGTGTAGCCACATTTACATCCGTTCTTGTAGAAATAAACAATGAGCTTTTTCTTAGATTATTAGCACGTCCATATAGAGATCTGAGCTACTTAAGAGTGTTAACAACAAGATTCACTGTGGCTAGAATAGAGCCATAACAAATCATCAGAAAATGAGAGGTTATAGATCTTTAGTTTCTTGTATTTATAGTGATACTTAAAGCTAAGTTCTTTGCTTATGTTAACTTTGTTAACCTGTTAAGTATCTCTATGCCTAGCACAAATAGGTATGGTGAGAGTGGATCAATTTTCCTAACCCCTCTAGTTGCCTTAAAGATCTTTGTGGGTTCACAATTGACTAGGATGGAGTAAGATAAGAAGTGGTGAATTTCCTAATCCATTTGATGAAATTTTTTAAGAATTTAAAAGCCTTCATAGATGAGAGTATGAACTTCTAATTCAAAGAGTCAAAGACTTTAGTGAAATCTATCTTTAAGGCATATTTTTTGATTGATTTCTTCAAATGTTAGCTCTTAAATAGCTCACATGCAATTATAATGTCATCACTTGTTGAACCAAAGGAGGTTCACCCTGTTTTGATAATGAAAAATACTAATTCGACTAATAATTTTATGTGTTTGAAGCTTTGAAAGATATGTGTTAATTTGAAGTACTAAAGAAGGGGTTTATGGAGTCTTTAAGAAAAATTTAATTTCATAAATTCGATAAATGAAGACATAAGATTTTGAAAGAACCAAGATAGAATTTATATAGGTTATTTGTTGTATTTATTTTATTGTAAATCTTTACATATTTCTTTTTGATGCTTTGATGAGGTTCATTCACGAATCACACATTCATAAATTAGAATATGCATATAGGATACATAATGAAGAGGAACTTTATGTGAAAATGTTTTTAATAATCCTCTCGATGAGTTAAAAGTGTTTTTAGGAAGTTTCTAGATGTTTGTGTGAGTTAGAAAAAAAATTATAATGTTAGAATAGGATTGGATTGTCTTGGAATTGTTTTGGATAAACTTTTATGTATTTTTGGGAGATCAACGTAATTTTATAGGAGAAGAATGATGTCAAGTCTACTCACCAGTGTTAATCAAAGGTAGCTGGTTGAATTCATCAAGAACAACATTATAAACCCATAATGAAATGGACTACAATGGTGACAGATCAATAGTGTCATTGTAAATCGTAGAAACTGCTATTAAAGGGAGAAAATCACTCTATAATGGCTATTACTCAATAATAACAAATGTTTAATGCATTAGAACGTTAGAAGATGGTAATAAATAGCTAGTTTGAGATCCTAGGCCTACAAAGAAGTTATTTTTGCATTAGTTATTATTATCAAAGTGTTTAGAAATCAATTATTTGAGTGTTTTGAGCATTAAGAAGATTTTATTTGAGAAGTGTTGTTTGAGTTTTAATTTAGGGTTTTTATGAAAAAAAATTAATATACATTTTGATTTTTTGTAAGCCTCTAAATACACTAAGTTAAGCTTAAGTGAGATTATTTTCAAATGTATTTTTAAAAGGTAGTATAGTTGAAGAAAAGATTCCTTATAAGTTATAAAAAAGATTGAAAGGTTTACCTTGAGCTTTAAAAAATGGTTTGTGTAATTTCTAAAATTGTATTTTTGTTTATTGACAATAAAAAATCTCAACCTGGTTTTTTTTTTCGGAAACTAAATGTAGGAGAAAGTGGACCTCTTCAAACAATTATAAATAGTTTTTGTCCTTCCCTATACTCTTTACTTGTTTTCTTTTCTTTTATAAATTATATCTTAAACTATTGGTTGCATTTATTATTGTCTAAATATTTTTTTATATTAATGATTAACATTTAAGCTAATTATTTGTGAAATTGTGGTTATTGGATTGATTTTATCAGTTGTATATATTGTTATCCGTTTCTACAAATCAATTTTAGTAAAAGCGTTTAGAACCTTAAATGAACTTAGGAATTTGTCTTAGAGAATTTTTTTTAAGCATCTTAATTCACCCCCTCCCTCTTAGGTGCCAAATAAGTCTAATAATTAGTATCAAAGTACAGGTCTCACATTGTAGAAATTCTAGCGACTTTGTGAGAAAAGATCACTATGGCAGACATGAACACGTGCTCCCTCATCTAGCATTTAAGGTTAAAATAACATATAACACCTTACTTTAATGGAAATGATTATTTGTATTAGAAAATTAGGATGAGATTTTTTCTTATTTTTGATAGTGTTAAACTTTAGAGGATAGTTGCATAAGAGACACCCATGTCTTTTAAAAATATAGTTAATAAAAATATTCCTAAAAATGAAGATGAATGGGATAATTATGATGAAAAGTTATTCTCTTTTAATAATAAAGCTATGAATTTTTTGTACTGTACCTGGAGTATAAAAAAATTTAACAGTGTCTATGTGCAAAACCATATATGAAATTTGACACATTTTGGAAATCACATGAGAAGGCACAAATCAAGTTAAAGAGAGCAAATTTAGTATGTTGATGCACTAATACCAATTGTTTCACATGTTGCATAATGAAAAAATTTATGCTTTGTATGGTCATTTATCGATATTATTTATGCTTTAAAAGGTCTAGGTAAGACCTATATAAAATTTGAACTTATTTAAAAGATCCTCAAGTGCTTATTGAAACAGTAGGAAGTTAAAGACACAGAGATCCAAAAAGCTAAGGACCTCAATATACTTTTCCCTCGACAAGCTTATTCGATCACTACTAACATATGAGATAAGGTTGAAGGAGACCTAGTAAGACGAAAAGGTGCCCAAAGAAGAATGTCTCATTTAAAGTGCCAAAAAAAGTGGAGAGCAAAAATGAAGAATCCTCACATAAAAGTGAAGAAGAATAACTTGCACTCATCACAAAGAGCCTAAGCAAACTAGTAAAGGGGAAGGCTTTCACTCCTAGAAAAAAAGGTAAGTTCTTTTCCAAAAATAATTTTATAACATAAAATGTTTTGAATGTCGTGAAAAAGGTCACTTAAGATATCATTACCAGCACCACTAAGAAGAAGAAAAAAATAAGGAAAAGAAAGAAAATAAATAAAGAAAGGAAAGGAAGCAACTAAAGAAGAAAGAGTTAAAGGTTTTATGGATCAAATAAAGAGACTCTGAAAAGGAAGAAGTGGCAAACATTTGATTTATGGCACACGATGAGGTATGCTTCTCCCATTCTCATATAATGAAAGTTAATGTGATGTTGAATATACTTAGGAAGACCTTTTAGAATATGTAGAAGATTTAGCTAAAAAGAAGAAGAAGTTTCACGCTAGACATAAGGAATCTTTAAAATTGTTAGATGAGTGTAAATTAGAAAATGAGGAACTTAGACAAGAGTTAGATTCAATCAATAAGGATAATGATGGCTTGGTGAATGAAAATGTGGCATTGAAGAAAGATATTAAGTCTCTTAAATAATCACTTTCAAAATTTACCAAGGGAAATGAAAATTTAGAAAACATGTTAGGTGCCTAAAAATTGACTAATAACAAACATGGCTTAGGATATTCTAGTGAAAATGGGCCATCATCTAATAATATTATTTTTGTTAAGGGAAAGAACTTAGAAGATGAATCTCCACCTAGGTCTTTTATTTAAAATGCATCAATTAGTAGACATTAACATGGGCAAAGACATCATGTATATATGTATAGTTATAGTACATGACATAGGAGACCCCCTCAACAAAATTTTTATTGTAGAAGATCAATTTTCCAATCTAGGCAAAATTTTCAAACAATGTTGTATAACAGTTCTAGATTTAGAAATGACTATAGGAATACATATAATACCTATATTCCAGTGCTTTATAGATAATGAGGTTATCATGGACATGTTGCACATTTTGTTATGATAGAATTAGAGATATTACACCAAGAGATAGATATAGGTATGTTACTAAGACCCAAGGACTCAAGATGATATAGGTACTTAAATCTACATGATTTTCTTGTTTTTAGGTTATCAAGAGGAGAAATAAATGCTATTTTGATAGGGGATGCTCAAAAGACATGACTAGTGACTCTTCTCAATTTATCTCTTTCAAAAGCAAGGTTGTAAGATTTGTAACGTTTGGAAACAAGGCCAAACATAAGGTAATTAGCATTAAAGAAGTTGTTAAGAACCATTGTCCTTTGATTGATAATGTCTTACTTATTGATGGAATAAAGCATAATCTTTTAGGTGTTAGTCAATTATGTGATAAAAATTATAGAGTATTCTTTAAAGAAAATGAATGTGTGGGCTCAAATGTTAATGACGGTAGTAATTTTTTCTTAGGAAAAAGATAAGATAAGATTTATATTATTAATTTAAATGATAATAATCTTGAAAAAAAATGATTGGTTTCTCTAAGTGAAAGCACTTGGATTTGGCATAGAAGACTTAGACACATAAGTGTGGATTTATTATCAAAAATTCACTCCAAGCAACTTATTAATGGGCTCCTAAGCATAAGGTATGAAAAGGATAAGATACATAGATCATGTAAAATGAAAAACCACGTAAGGAGCTCATTTCCAAGTAAGAAATCGATAACAACTTTTAGACCCTTTAAACTCTTTCATGTGGATTTGTTTAGTCCTACTAGAGTAGCTAGTCTAGGTGATAAGATATATGCATTTGTCATTATTAACGTCTTTAGTAGATTTACATAAGTGTTGTTTTTAAGTACTAAGGATGAATGTTTTAAATCTTTTATGAGTTTTACTAAAAAAATTCAAAATGAAAATGGAATGCCTATCACATCTATTATAAGTGATCGTGGTTGACAATTTGATAATGATTTTTTTTAATCTTTTTATGATGATCATGGCATTTCTTATAAATTTTCAACCCCTAGGACTCCTTAATAAAATGGTGTAGCTGAAAGGAAAAAAATATGAATTTACAAGAAATGACTAGGATAATCATTAATCAATATGAGTTGCCTACATACGTTTGGTTAGAAGCTATTGCGTATGCTTATCATGTCATTAATAGGGTTAATATTAGGTATAAAATGATAAAAACCCCATGTGAGTTATAGATAGGTAAGAAAGCAAAGATTAGTCACTTTATATTTTTTAGATGCAAGTGTTATATTTTAAATACTAATGATGGTTTAGGAGAATTTGATTCCAAAACTAATGAAGGTGTTTTCTTAAGTTATTCATTAACTAGTAAAGCATATAGTGTGTTTAGAAAGAAAAAAAACTCATGTAGTAAAAGAATCTATACATGTTATTTTTATGAGACAAGCCCTCTTAAAAGTAAGAAGGTTTCTGAGGATAATGATACAAGTTTGTCCAAAGAATTAACAAGGATATTACTTGATGAAGAAAAGGATAAATGTCAAACCTTATAAGATTAAATTTGTTGAACCAAGAGAAGAAAGCAAGGAGGATAGACTACCAAGAGATTAGAAATACCAGAAGGATCAACCATCCAGTCAAATTTTAAATGAAATTCATCAAAGTGTAACTACTCGACCCACTTTGATTTGACTCATCTTGCTTCTATGTTTCATGTTAAATCTAAGAGTATATAAGAAGCATTATATGATGAATAGTAATTAACAAATAATTGAATCAATTTGAAAGAAACAACGTTTAGAGTTTAGTACCTAGGCCTAAAGATCATCTAATTAATAGGTATAAAATTGGTTTTTAAAAACAAAATAGATTAACAAGGCAACATAGTTAGTAATAAGGTTAGGTTAGTTACAAAAGGATATAATTAAGCAAAAGATGTAAATTATAAGGAAACATTTTTCCCTATAGCTAGATTATTCATTAGACTTTTACTTGTATTTCTATCTTACATGGGTTTTAAACTATTTCAAATGAATGTCAAAAGTGCATTTTTAAATGGTTTCTATAAGAAGTTTATGTTAAACAACCCTTGGTTATAAAAGACATGAAGCATCCTAGCACAAATTGTCTAAGGCTTTATATAGTTGAAAACAAACACTTAGAACATGGCATGATAGGTTAAGTTCTTTTCTTCTTGAAAATGGTTTTATTAAAGGAAAATTTGATAATACTATATTATTAAAACACAAAAAGAAGACCTTTTAATTGTTCAAATTTATATGGATGATACTTTTTTCATACTACTAATGAGTTTTTATGCCAAACGTTTGCCAAATGTATGAGTAAGGAGTCTAAGAGGAACACGATGGGTGAACTAAACTTCTTCTTCAGACTCCAAATTAATCAAATGAAGGATTTTATCTTCTTTAACTAAGCTAAGTACACAAAGAAATTATAAAAACAAATTGGCATTGATAAAGCGAAGCTGTTATGCACTCCAATGAGAGCATCCATAAAATTAAACAAAGATGAGAATGGTAAAGAGGATGATGTCAAGTAATATCAAGATATGATTGACAGTTTATTATATTTTACTGTAAGTGAGCCAAATATTATGTTTAGTTTTGTTTGTATGCTATATTTCAAACATCTAGTAGAAATTCAAATTTTTTAGTTATTAAAGCATTCTTATGTACTTATGTTGAACTTTGCATTTACGACTTCGATACCTTAGGAACACCTTTTTGAAATTGATTGGATATTCTGGTACTAATTATATGAGTACTTTATTAGATAGAAAAAGAACATCTGGTGTATGTCAATTCCTAGGTAATGCATTAGTATTGTGGTTTAGTATAAAACAAATTTCTATTGCATTCTTAACGATGAAGCATAGTATATAGCCACCAATAGTTATAGTACTTAAATTTTGTGGCTTAAAAATCAATTTAGGGATTATGGTTTAAAACTTAAAAAAATTCTTATTAGTTGTGATAATATAAGTGTGATTTTTTTAACAAAGAATCTCATGTAACATTCTAGAACAAGGCATATAGAGATTAGGCATCATTTCATTAGAGATTATGTTCAAAATGAGGATATAGAACTTGAATTTGTTGATACCGTGCATCAATTAGTGGATATTTTCACTAAACCTGTGTCTGAGGACATATTTTGCATGGTTAGAATAAAGTTGGGCATGATAAATGGTTCTTCTTTATGATTTTTAAATACTTGTTTAATGTATTTGTTATTTTTTCTCTTTATGAATTGAAGTGTTTTTGACATGTTTGACAAATTTGACCATTCATTTTTATCTTTTTTTAGTGACTCCAAAAACGAGGAGCGATGTATGTGGTTTTTTTAATTAAAAGGAAGTAACATTTCTTGTTAAATTCTAGTATAATGCATGAATATAGGGTGAGTTACCAATTATAGGGGAGGTGGTGCTTTCCAAATGTTTTGTTAGTTTTCAAACTTATTGAATTGGTTTTGACCAAATGATTGCATGATTTTGATGAGTTTAGGAGTTATCATTTTTTAGAGTTTGAGACAATTGTACTTTTGTGAGACGAATTTTTGAATAAAAATAATCTAATGTTAAGTATATTTTAGTGATTTTTTTTATAGTTTATAGATATTTTATCACATGATTTTTTTTAATTAAAAAAGGAGAGATTGTTGAACCAAGGGAGGTTTACCTTGTCTGATAATGACAAAACACGCCTTGGACTAATAATTTTATATGTGAAGGCTTGAAAGATAGGTGTTAAGTCAAAGTATTAAAGAAGTGGTTTATGAAGTCTTGAAGCAAAATTGAAGTTTGTGAATTGGATTGATCAAGACTCAAGATTTTGAAAGAATTAGGTTAGAAATTATATAGGTTATTGCTTGTGTTTTTTTTATTGTAAATATGAGTTTTTTTGTTATGTTTTGATGAAGCTTATTCATGCATGACACATTTATAAATTATAATATGCATACAAGATGCATAATCAATAGGAAATTTTCGTGAAACTATTTTTAATAATCCTCTTGATGAGTCAAAAATATTTTTGGAAAGTTTTTTTTAAAATTTTTTTAATTTAAAAAGTGTTTATAATGTTGGAATAGGTTTAGATTTCCTTGGGATTGTTTTGGATAAAATTTTATATATTCTAGGAGATACAGTAGTTCTGGAGGAGAAGAATGGCCTTATTATCTTCCCACCACTATTCTCTGTATTGATCAATGGCATTGCTAAAATTCATTAATGGTGCCACTGTAGACCTGGTTGAAGTGGACTACAATGATGGTACATTAATGGCATCATTGTAAATCCCAAAAACTATTGTTAAAGGGTGAAAATCACACTACAACAATTATTTCTCAATGGTGAAAAAATATTTAATGCATTAGAACATTGCACAATGGTCATAAATGGCTAGTGTTAGATCCTAGGACTATAAAAAGGTTGTTTTACATTAGTTTTCATCATCCAAGTATTTAAAATCAATTATTTAAGTGTTTTGAGTTTTAAGAGACTTTTGTTGAGAAGTTTTAATTAAGGGGTTTTTCTGCACATTTTTATGCATATATATTGAGCTTTTGTTAAGCATCTAAATACACTAAATTAAGCTTGAGTGATATTATTTTCAAGTATTATTTTTTAGAGGTAGTATAGTTGAGAGAAAAGGTTCTTCCTAAGTCATAAATGAATTGAAAGGTTTACCTTGAGCCTTAGAAAAAGGTACGTATAATTTCAAGAGTTCCCTCCTTTTGGCCCTTCTAATCATTAACAGTATTGCCTTCTTTATTTGTTAAAAAGGTCATACTATTCCTATTCCTTCTAGTTTGAATGACTTTATAGAAGTATTTAGTGTTCCTTTCTCCATCTTGAAGCCATGTAAATCTAGATTTCTATTTTTAATTTTTAATAGTAGGGTCTAAAGATCACTGGCTAGCAAATCTTTCCATGTCTATAGGGCTTCAAAGGCTTTTAATTTTTCTTCAAGTAGGGAATTGCTAGGAGATTTATGTAAAGTAATCCATTGCTATTTCATAACTTTGAGCTTCTAAAAACAAATATCAGTTTAAAAGCCTAAAATATTGGTGGCATTCCTTTGGTGAGAGCATTTGTAAATTGGGATGGCTAAGATAGGAGTTGAAGAACATGAAAGGTAAACTCCTTCTCTTCTTCCGAAGCTCATCTTTGACCTGTATTAGAGAATGACCAGACTATAGATGATTGTTGAACTTTTTAGTGTTGTGAGGAAAACTAGATTACCATTCATCATTAACTAGACATTTGTCTAGCTTTTTTTGTTCATAGCTATTGCCTTATTGTTTATTGGAACATATGCAAAGAGAGCCAGGATATCTAAGGTCCACAAGATCACAGTTCTTAGTGAAATTAATGAGGTCTTCAAACTTCTAAAGTTTTTGCTTTGTTTATTGCTTTAACCTAAAAATTTCTAAGGAGTTTAAAAAGAAATTGAAGTCTCCTGAAAAAGTGCATGACTTTTTTGAATTTTTGACAATTTTAGTTAAGTCCTCCCTAAATTTTTTTCTTTAGAATTTCAAATTGGCTTCATAAATGATGGTGATGGAGATGGAAACTTGTAACTAAATAAGCACTACCTTATGAATTTCGTATCTCAATAATAAATTTTTGGAATTGATTAGGTATTCTTATGCGGATTATATAGATAGTTTATTAGATAGGAAGAGTATATATGGTGCATGTCAATTTTTAAGTAATGCATTAATCTCATGGCTTAGTAAAAAAAAAATTGGTTACATTGTCTATGTTAAAATTAGAGTATATAGCTATTAATAGTTACTACACTCAAATATTATGGCTTAGACAACTACTTAGGGATTGTGGATTAAAGCTTAACAAAATCTCCATTAGGTGTGACAACACAAGTGTAATTTTCCTAACAAAAAATTCAATTAAACAAACTAGAAAAAAAATAGAGGTTATCATTTCATTAGGGATCATGATCAAAATAGAGATATTGAGATTGAATTTATTGATACCATGCATCAATTAGTAAACACTTTCTCTAAACCAATGTGTGAGGATAGATTTTGCATATGATGGTGTATGGATGTACCTATGTTTCAAATGAAAAATAAATAAGAATCAAACTAAAAAAATACTATGACATATAATAGGGAAAGTGTACCTATCCTACATAGTGTAACTATAATGAATCTAGTCATCAAATCAATAAGGACTACTATCATCAGTGAATTCCTTTCCAAATTATCTAGCCTATTCAATTGGTAAAGTGATTGATTGATTTGATAAAGAAAATAATCTAGAACAATTAAAAGTATATGCTTAAAACAAACTCACAAAAATTAACCATAATTATGAAGTTAGCATCCAGGTAATTAATCCCTCTATGATGCATTCATATTCATTATTAATCTTGATTTAACATGTTTTCTATATTTATTAGACTATAGATTCCCTAAGTTAAATCATACACACTCTCGAGTTATGCAATTTTATTCAATTTGATAAATCAAGTGAAAGTTCTGTCTATCTCAACCTATCAATTGAATGCATTAGTACATTTAATGGAATCTATTATTTTGGTTAAGCTCACACTTAACTTGAACATCTTATATAAGCTTATCTCTAGTTACTCGTCTATGAAGTGATCTAAAGAATATATTTGATTTTTCAATCCAAATAATCACAATCAAAGCATTGAAATGGAAGTTTATGTTTGCATAACATTTAATACCCAATTTCATTAATATTCATAAACAATTCTAAAATATAATTTGGAAATCCAATGTTAAATCAAGAACAATAATGAAAACTACATCCTGGAGTTCATAAAAACTCAAATCCTATAAAGAAATTAGTTCCAAAATAAGATAAGAGTCATAACAATAATCAGTAAGAGAAAAGGAACAAAAAAGCTCAAGGTGAATGTCTTGAATCCTTGACTCTTGATGATACTTATGTGAAATCCTATTTATATTCTTTAATTTTTTTTGTTTTGATCTTTCTTCTCCTTTAATATTGTATGAAAGCCTTTAAAGATGGCTTAGGACTTATTCTTTCTCTCTTGGCAGTTGCTTTTTAGAGTTCTAGAGGAAAAAAGGACGTGTCAAAAATACCTTAAAAGATGTTTTGTATGGAATTTTCTTGCCAGAGTCATAGCCTGACCCATATTGTGGATCTTTCTATCTCTTCATCACAGGCAGACCTATGACCGTGGGTTCTCCAACTTTGCTCGTCTTTTCGTATTTTTGCAATAACTTCTCTTATGTTCATCCTTTGGTCATCAAATTTGATGTGGAGGTTACCAACTTGATATTCTTACTTCCTAAATCAATTCCACATCTCTTCCAACTCCTAAAGCACATCTAATTTCTCTTTAAAGTCCTATAGAATATGATTAAACATAGAAAACATATCAACAACATATGATTCAAAGAATTGAACTCAATATGCACATGAATCACATGAAATTTTCCTTTGAGATCAATATAATCATCATGAAATCATGCCCAAAATATATACGATTTAAGAGCTATCAAAATGATTAGGTGATAGTTTGGCATGATGGATGGTAGTTCTTTATGATTTTAAAATTCTTGGTTCATATTTATGATGTTTTCATTTTTTTTATGGACTAAAGTTTATGTTATGGATGATACTTTTTTTTATAAAACTTATCTTACATGGAAATGCTATGTTAGACACATTAATGTCCATTAGTATGTTGCCCTAATTTTGTGTTATGGATGACACTTTTTAATAGTTAGAGAATTTATTAGTCATAAAATAAAATCTTTCCTAAATTTGAAGTTTCCTTCAAAAATATATATTTAAAATAATTTATTCAAAAAATTCAAAGATTTTTAAGTAATTTAAATTATGTTGGATATCTCTATAAAGTTCTACCTAAAGATGTTAAACCTTTATTTTATAGATTAAAAGGTAGAAAATCAAAGTGAAAAGAAGAAAATTCAAATTTCATAAATAAAAACAAGTAAAAGAAATTCCTATATATATTTAATCTGGAAGATCTTAAAATATAGAATCAAATACTAGTAATTTAGGATATGGAGGATAAAAAATAATAAAAATGATAAAATAATTCCTAAGATATACTTCAAAAGAAGAGTTAGGATACAACACTAACATTTAAAGCGGCCGGTCAGTTTAAATATGTAGTATTGGCCCTTTAAATTTTGTTTCAAGATTTTGAATTCACAAGCTCTTTTTGAATGACTACGAGAAATTACCATAACGTCGCTTTTTTTGAATAAAGATTAACTTAATACAATATTTTATTTTAAGGTTAAATAGTAACTTAACCCTACTAACTTATATATGTGTACAATATCTTACTACATCCCAAAATTATCTTACAAAACTAAGAATTAAAAAAAACTCTCAAATTCCTTCGAGCTTTCTACAATACTTACGTAAACAAAACTCAAAAATAACAAATTTTAATACCAAAACACTTCTTTTTGTTATTCTTTTATTTCTCTTATATACAGTTTTGTTGCTCTTCTTATTTTTCTTATTATTATTATCTTTTTCTAAGATATTCCTTATATAAACTTTTCGACAAACCAATCATTATTGATCTTTTCTATTTTTTAAAAGAATAATGTGATCTTTAATAAGCTATTCTCATATCCCCTAGTTGTTTGTATCATTTGGTTGATTGAATAAAAAATGCCTCAACAGAACATAATTTTAGTACTTAACTGATAATTAATCAAATTCAGTTAATCAAATGGTTCACTCATCTGACTTGATGCCTACATTGATCTTCTTTTTTACTTAACAATATTCTTTTGCTATTATAATCACTTGGTACTTTTATGTCTTCCTCTACTAAATTTCAGTATCTATTAAATATCACCATGACTTCAACTTAAGCACTTTTATTTTTTTTGTATCATTTCATCATTTAATTAATTTACTTTCATATTCTTCTTGATTTCTTAAACTAATTTGAAGATGTTTTAAAAATTTTATTATCTTATTTTATTATCAATAAAAATTATATTTTAAATAAAATTATTTGAATGTTATTTTTAAGTTGATCAGCAATTGTTGACAACGACCTTCTAGTGTTGCTATAACAAAAAGAGAATCACATGGAAAGGCATTATATATACATTTTATTACTTTTTTTAAGTATACATTTTATTACTTGGTTGCTAGTTCTTAAGGTATACTAACAAGGAACCAATTACACATTCCCTCATGGAAGGCATTATATATACATTTTATTTCTTTTTTTTAGAAAAGTATACATTTTATTACTTGGTTTTTATTTCTTAAGGTATACTAACAAGGGACCATACAGCCCCCCTCATGGCCTCCCTCATGACCTCCTATAATGTCATTATAAAATTCATACAATCTTTATAGATAGTGTAAGTCCTATGGCACCCAAGAGGGGGGTGAATTGGGTATTAAAACTTTTTCACAAAGTCAAACTAGTAACCTAAATCAATTTGAAAACTAGATGCAATCACTAAACCAAGATTCAACCTAATATGGAATGCTAATGAAAATATCAAAGTAAATGCAATAAGTTGAGTTTAGAG
>JAOXYD010212056.1:0-20150 GCA_028565735.1 Pinacopodium congolense
TGAAATTTAAGTTAGGCTTTTTATTAATAGTAACATCCTTGAACTAGTTTTCATGATGATTTATACAAACCACTTAGATACTTTTATTGTATATTTAGAGTTTCCCAATTACTAATAGTGCGATTGAGTGTGGAAACAATATTTTCATCATAAAGGAATTGTGATATGCGAGTTAAATCAAAAGTATTAATTAATTTTTATTTTTATTCAATTTAAATTTAAATCTTGATTGATTCTATTGTTTTAAGTGGTGTTTAAGTCATTACTTTAGGATAAACAATAGCTCAAGTGTAAGGGTACTTAACAAGTCCTAAGTTGTACATTTTATGATCATGATTTCATGATGATTATATTGTTTTAGGGGGAGAATTTCATGTGATTTGTGTGTATATTGATTTAAAATATTGAAAAAAAATGATGTTTATGTATTTTTGGTGTTTAATCATTGTCATAACACTTTAAAGAGACATGAAATTCACTCTAAAAACTTCACCAAATCACTCCTAACTTATGGACCATCAAAATAATGGAATTACGTACCTTTTTCAATTAAATATGTTAAAATAAAAATACTCAAAACAAAATAAATTACACTAAACTTAAGAAAAAACCTTAGAATTGTGCAACTAAATTTAAAAATATCTCATCAAAAGTACATTACTTAAACACGCCACCTTGCTTCTACGGTAGATTACCTCCTAACAAACTGTTCTTTAATTGTTTTAGTTAGACCTTGGTTTTTAAGAATCTTACATTTGTTCCTAGGTCCATCATCTAACTTCTCTTCTTCATCTTTTTCATAAGGACATGCCAACTTAGAAATTGTTCTAACACATCCCTTTAGATGCCTACATTCATAATTCCTGCACTTAACAAAGTACCATGGTAAAAATTCTTGATATTTCACTTCTAGTCTATGATTTAAAGCTGTAACACTTATGAAATCAATGCCTCTAAGTAAATATTAATACTCCATAACTTCCTTATCCCCAAAATTAAAAGTAGTCTCATCCCTAAACATGTTGATAAAATTTATCTCAACAGCCTATTCATCACTTTCATATTCAACAGCTTCAATAACATTTTTTCCATTTTAAGAATTGGCTCCTCATTACCATGACCTATGTCAACTTTTTCTAACTCACTTAACTCCAATTCAATGGCACCATGCAGTTAAAATTAATCAGTTTTTCTAATTGATTAATCTAACTAATCCACTTGGAGTGTCAAGTTATGAGTATAGGTTGAAGGTTATTCAAAGCAAATTTTGTTAAGCCATGCATGTTATGGATGGTCAAACCAATTAGAAGTGTAGATATCATTTAATTGTTCAAGTTATTATTGATAAGAAAAGGTAAAGGTTGTTAAAAGAAGAATCAAATCAGGGGTATAAGTCTCATCAATTTCACCTTTATGGCGCATCCAATTATCTACCCAATCATACCTTTTAACTTCAGACTCAAATTGCTAATGCTCCTATTGCCACATCTTCTTGATGACTGAAAGTAGTTACTAAAAGATATCACAACACACAAACCAAATTAAACAGAAAGAAGATGGAAAATTATAATGTAATCATCAAATAAACATAAAAATTAATGAGAAAAATAATAAAATTAAAATAAACATATAAAAACAAAAAAACTCTAGAGTAATTAATACTGATATTCCTACTTTTACTATATATATTCCCTAGAAATGACACAAAAAACGTGTTGTAGTTAATCTGGTTAACTAAATTAAATCAGCCATTTTAAACACAAACTTAAGATTAGTTTATCGACAAGTGTACTGGTCAATAAGTAATACAGTATATTTTAATTAATTTAGATGTCGATAACATGGGAAAATTACTGTAATTACTAGGTCACTCAAATAATAATTATCTAGAGAATTCAATTTAATTAATTAATCTAATTAAAGAATACTAATCAAACAAAATGGTTCTAGTTTACGCAAACGAGATCAAGAATGCAATCAAGGATTACCAAATTGAATTAAATAGATAAATAAGGTTTTCTATGACTTAATTAAGCAATTTAAAAGTTGTGATTCCTAATCTAGTGTTTCTTCATAAAACCAAAACAAAGTTATGAATAAGATTATGTCTTTTCTCTATTGGTCCTATCTTGTAGTTTGGTCATTCAACAAACTTAGGTAACAAGCCTAAAAATTAGGAAGTTGAATAAAAAACCATATTTCTAGATTAATACCCTCACAATTTATCAGATTTTGGTCTTTCACTAATTTAAACCATGTTATTTATTAAATTTTCCAATGGCTAAGGTGCATTTCTTAGATCCTTACTTATGTAATGGCTCTTTTCCTAAGTGATAAACTTATAAAAGAGGATTAAGCATTGAAATATTAGCTCATCAAACAGTGTATTTAATAGCCTTAGAACCACATATTAGACAAAGAACACATGATATATAAGCTAAACGACATATTCTTGATTAATCTAACCAAAAGAGTAGGATATATTCAATTCAATAGTTTAGAAAGAGTCAAATCACAGTAGTAGATGTCCTAACTCTTATTCACATCTCTAAACCTCTAGAATCCTAAAAAACAAGCTTAAATCTACAATACAAAAGATTGAATATTACAAACATAACCAAATCCTAAGTTAAAAAGAGAAAATTTGAAAATTTCATGAAAGAGGAAAATTCTATTGTAAAAGGATTCAAAATGCATAAGGATGACTTTATATGTCTTGATTAGGGCTTTTACAAGTTGGCTGTAAGTTTCTTCGGTAATCAGATTGGATCTAGCTAGAATAACATGTCTACAAAAATCAATAGAGCTTTAAGTCAGGGATCATTAGAGTCATTCATATCCCAATGATAGAACTCAAAGTATACATCTTTTAGGCATGTTTTCATGATCATTACTTTAGGTTTGAAGGAAATTTCCATGTGATTTGGGAGCATATTTAGTTGATTCTTGAGCACGATGTTGTTTAAGTTTCTTTGGATAATTTTTCATGCTCTGAAGAATTTTGATGAACATTTTAATGAACTTTTGGGGTTAAACGATATTTGAAATCAATTTCGGAATCAAGTGCAACAAGGTAGGAAGCTCCACATTAAATGTCAAGGTTATAGGACACATCGTGAAGAGTAAATTATGAGAAGAGTAAGAGAAGCTAAAACAAGCATCAGCTTTAGTGTAAGGGATTTAGTGGAAAATTAGATGCATCTTTGGAGTTGGAATGCTTATAGAATCAATTTGGGGAGTAACAACATCATATGGAAGAGTTTTGCACTAAATTTCTAAGACAAATGAAAAGCGATGAAGAAGTTAAAACAAAAAGATTGATAAGAGAAAAAAAGTTGCAAAAGCTAGAGAAAGTAGGTAGAAGGAGATTTTCATGATCATGCACATTTAGTCACTAGAAAAATTGATACTCTTTATGACAAGCATACACATGCACAGCCATGCACTGCTTAAAATCTACTACAAGAGGGATTCATATGTTTTTAAGGTTTTAGAAGCTATCTTTGGTTTAAGATCAAGTGGAAAACCCTAGAAGCTCCCTTATAATGGTAAAAAAGAATTAAAGGATAAGAAAAGTAGGTGAGAGGTTGTTTAAGAAGACGAAATCAAGATTACACATTAAGAACTCAATATTAGCCTCATTTTCCATATTTAACAACTCAAGGAAAAAAGGAAGAAGATATAAAAGGTTCAATGCTTTTCTTTTCTTCTTTTTTTTGTCTTGTCTTTAAATGTTTAATTTGATCATTGGGGGTTTAGTCAACATTATGGATTCCAAAATTTGTTTTAGGAATGACTCCCGAATTGTTTTGTTAAACTCTTATCTTACCAATTCAATATATATGTGTTTTGTAATTTATATTATATTTCTTCTTTATTTTGAATCAAGAGATTGAATTAGGACATTCGTGTTTGATATGTAGAGATAGTACCATAATATACCTATAGGTTAAAAAGAAAATAAAGATATTAATTGGTTGTTAATTAACTACATGATTGATTCAAAACTAATTCAATAGTTAGGAAGAGGTTTTAGTGATCGAGAGATTGCAATTCAATTTTTATCTAATTCAATTAGAGACAACAGGTTAGGTCTCGAGAGGGTAATCAAAATTATAGGATATCTAAGGTCATCCCTAATTGAATCAATACAGTAAATGGAAGGAAAAACAAGCATAGAAGTAATTCCAAAATGTTTATCATTAATTAATCTCAATTTTACTTTTATATACTTAATTGTTTAATTATTTATTTATTTTATTTTAATTTGATCGCAATTATATTCATATCATTATTTACAATAAAAAAGTATAATTCAAGTTGTTACATGACTAATCAAAATTCTTGAGAGAATGTTACGAGTAACATTACAAAGATACGACCTTTAAACTTATAATATAGCACGCATAACAAATTTTTGGTGCCATTGCTAGGGATTGTCATTATATCACCTTATTCAATTTGAGATAGATGAAAAGAATATGATAATTTTCATTGTATGAGTATAGGTGAATGACCCTAAGGATCACATTGAGCTCGAGTAATCATATAGACATAGAAATTTTTGATATCATATAGCAAAAGAGGGAGATTCAATGAACAAAGCATTAGAACGAATAATGGCAAAGTAAGGAGATTGAGCAGGTCAACAAAAAGACCCTCATAGATTTTATAATTAAAGGATTTAATGCAAGTCAATAAGGGATCACAAGACCCACAGTCCAGGCCAATAATTTTGAGATAAATTTAGCTTTGATGAATAAGCTACAAACCAATGGGCAATTTTATGGATTGGCTAATGAACACCTTAATCCATACCTAGCCAATTTTTTGGAGATATGTGATAAGTTTAAATATAATGGGTTGTTAGAGGATGTAGCAAAGATGAGGCTTTTCCTATTCACGTTAAAGGATAGAGCTAAGGCATGGTTGAACTCTCTCAATTTGGAGAATATTACAACATGGGAACAGTTGGTTGAAGCACTTTTTACAAAATATTTTCCCTTAACAAAGGCCATGAGGATCATCAAAGAGATCACAAATTTCCAACAGAGTGATGAAGAGCCTATGTATGAAGCATGAGAAAGATTCAAGGAGTTATAAAAAAGTTTGCCATATGATAACTTGCCTAAGGAGTTATTATTGTAAACATTCTATAATGGAATCAATCTGCTTACAAAAGGGAGCATTAATGTAGTAGCTAAAGGTTCATTGATAAGGAAGACAATAGATGCTACACATGAATAATTAGATAAGATGGTGAGGAGTACGCTCACCATTGTCTTTGGGCAACGGAGAGGAGTAGGCAACAACCAAATTTCAAAGATAAAAAAGGGGGCGGTTGCTATTGATTCAAAGAAAACACTATAAACTTAAATAATGGATCTTATCATGGAAATATATAGCTTAAAAGGCATTATCTCTATTAAAGAAGATGTAACATAGGTGTGAATTATGTGGGAAAGAAGGACACATGACAGTAGAATATTTTTTTATGGTTAGTGGCATTTTGGATGAGGAGGTACCAATCCCTAGTAAAATCCTTATAATCTTAGGCAGAAAAACTACTCAAATTTCTCATAAATTAATGATAGCATGTGGACATACCTAAGTTTTAAATAGAAAGTTATGATCTATATAGCTAATAACCTTAAGATGCATGTGTTGGATTTTAAATACTGATTAAACATGTTTTCCATATTTTATTAGATCATAGCATGATAAATCGCACTCTCTATCGAGTTATGAAATTCTATTCAATTTGATAAATCAAGCAAAAGTTCTTTCTATCTCAACCTATCAACTAAATACTTTGATTCATTCTGTAGAACCTAATGTTTTGACTAAGATCACAACTATTATGAGAATATTATGTAAGCCTATCTCTAGGTCCTCATATAATATGCAATTTTTATGGATTGATCTAAAGTATATATTTGGTTTCTCAATTTAAACATAAACAATCATATAATTTGAATTAAAATTTATATTCATATAACATTCAAAACCTAATGTTCCATAAAAAAATACAACATAAATTTGAATTAAAATTTATATTCACATAACATTTAAAACCTAATGTTCCATAAAAAAATCCAACATAAATCTGGAAAATTCAATGTTAAATAAATAAAACAATGAATATTGCATTGCAAGCTTTATTACAATCTAAATCCTACAAGAAAATTAAGTTTCAAAAATAAATAAAACAACAACAACAATCAATTAAAGAGTATGGATGATGGTTCTTGAATATGTTGACTCCTCAATGATTCTTGTTAGAAAGTCGTCTTTATCTTCACCTTTTTGTATGTTTAGGTCTAATTCCTTCCTTCAATCTTGCTTAAATCCTTGTTAAGATGGAGCAAGAATCACCTTTAAGGTCTTGATGACTTTTATTAGTGTTTAAAGAGCCAAATACAGTGAGAAAATACCCTATAATTTTTTAAATAATAAAGGGTCGATGAGCTCATAACTAGACTTACAATTTTGAATTTTATTGTAAGTCTCATTGTCTAGATATCATGGGCATGTGTTTGCCTATGAGCTCTCTAGTTTTTTCAATTTTCACCTCATCTCGATCTTTTCACCATAACTTCTTCGTCGCTCATCCTTCGCCCTTAAAATTTTGTTTAGAACTTAATAACATGATTTTCTTACTCTCCATATTGACTCGAAAACAATTTGAACTCTAGAAGTGCATCTAATATCTCATCAAAGTCTACTACACTAAAGATGATGTTTGTTTGAGATTTTCTTTTTCTTATCTTGATGCACTCTTCATGGCATGTCATACCCTTGAAATTTGATTTTAAGTTTCCTAACTTGATTTTCTAACTTTAGAAATCATTCCATATCTCTTATAATTTCGAAAGTGCATTAAAACACTCACCCAAACCATATGGAATTTTCTTTCAAATCTGAGATAAAGATTATGAAACATGCCTAAAATTTGTATAATTAGTGTTATCAAATGCCCCCACGCTTGAGTTGCTACTTGTTCTCAACCAATCACTTAAATATCCACTTAAAACAATATCAATCAAGAGTTAGCTCACACGTCACAATTCTTTCATTAAAAATATTAACACATAAAGACACACTATTAATAAATAGGCAGCCTTCAATGTATAATATCAAGCATCTAAGTAGTCTTATATTAATCATCAAGAAAATTTGTTCAAGGTCATTATTTGACAAAAGGTAGAATTTTCCCCCTAACGTTTCTAAAAAGGTTTAAATTTCCCCTTAAGGTTTTTTAAGGTTTCGCTTTGTCCCTTAATATTTGTGAAATGGGGCATTTTGTCCCTTAACATTTACAAAATGATGTAAATTTCCCCTTTAATATTAATTTCATTAAATTTTTATCAATTACTTTCTTAATGATTAGTTAATAGTTCATTTATAGAATATTAACAAAATTAACATTTATCTAATAATATTTTAATAGAATTAGTGTTAAAGGGGAAAACACCTTGTCATGAATGTCCTTTAGTTACTCAACTCGGTTACCTCTTTTACTTCTTTGTAATGTCATCTAGCTTTTTGACGTGAAGGTGAGTAGTTTTTTGGGAACACCCATGGCCACTCAGCTAGCTCACAATCATAAATAGCTACTAGTACCACTCATGAACTTCAATCCTTTTTTTTTTCTTTGAATCTAGAGAAATGAATGTTTTTACTCACTTCATTTAAGCACAAATACATTTTTCCTCCACTAATATACAACCTATTCAAAATTCACACTATATTCCATATGCAATAACATAAAAAAAACTTGACTTCATCTGTTAATTTACCCAAAACACATGCAATTCACACAAAACAAGAAAAATAAAAAATCGATTAGAAATCATTTAACAAATTTTGAATGCTTACTAAATAAAAAACATATATTAAATTAAAATACCATAATTAACAAACAAATAATGATAAAAGATGGACTATCTAAATTATCACCATTAAATTTGCAACAATTCAAGTGTGTGGTATATAAATATCTAGGGAAGATTCATTTCCCCCCACCACCCACACTTAAATAAAAATTTTCTAAATTTAAGGACAAAAAAAAAATAAAACACTAAAGTGTGAAAAGAGAAGAGAACATGACTCCATTGAAAGTTGAAGTTCAATTATAAGAATTGTTTGAAAGAGTTTATTTCATTCTATATGACATGAAGACATTAGAGGGGAATCTAAGCTTGATCCATCCTAAATATCATTATTACATGCATGTTTTTGCATAAAGATTAGATCAAGAATGAAAAAAATTTGAAAGAGAATAAAAATAACATAAATAGAAATCCTACATGATGCAAATTCTTAAAGATCCATAATGAAATGAAAATTACTATAAAAGATGAATCCAAACAATCAAAAACCAATTTTGATTGTTAAATAACTCCTTCCACATGGCATGGTACTCTACCTATAAAGTCTGTTGCAAATAACATTAATTAAAGCAAACAAGCATATGCATGCCCAACATCATAATCGTAAGCCCCATAACCAATTAGAACCACTACAACAATCATACCATATGAAAAATGCAGTCAAAGCACTAAGACTTGCAATGTTCTAATTAATCACTTAAATTAAGGCTTAGAAGGCATGCATATTCATCAACTGTCGCACATTAAGCATAATAACAACATGTTAACTTGTCAATTAAGCATAATGGGCACCATGCAGTTTTTATGCATCACAATTATCATATACATCCTTGTTAAACATCTACGGCACTAGCATTCACTAAACAAAAGCATTAAATGATATTCATAAATGATCCAAAAAACAATGTGGAGCAATAGTATTGCACCATACTAATATTATATATAATTATATCTAAGTGAATGTAGACATACTGAAAATGTCTTCACATTTTCTACTCATCAAGAAAAAATATTCCACTAATAGGTTAGCTAGGATGTACATTAATAAGATTTTGTATTTTCATCAGGAACCGTAACCTATAGTCTTTGATAGAGATTTGAATTTCACCTTAATTTTTTAGCACGAGCTACATAAATCTCTAAAATATACGTTTAGATGTATTATTGAGTTTAGTGATTAGTGAGATTTAAATTTACAGTTAATTGAGTTTCTTTATATTAAGTTATCATGTTAGTATTGAGATGGGTCTTTATAAGGCATTGTATGAAAGAAAATTCAAATTGCCTTTGTGTTAGAAAATTGGTGAAAGGTAATTGATAAGACGTGAGTTAGTGTGGATCACATCCAAAATTCCTATTATTCAACTAAGATTGCAAATAGCCTTTAATAAGCAGAAGAGTTATGCAAATCCCATAAGAAAAGATGTGAGATTTTTAGTAGGTGACATGGTGTTTTTGAAGTTGTCACCTATGAAAGGATAATAAGGTTTGATAAGAAGGATAAGCTTGCTTCAAGGAATATGGGATCATCTAAGATTAATTTTAGATTGGATAAAGTGGAATATAAATTGATCTTACCACCTAACTTATCTAAAGCTTATCTCGTGTTCACTTGTTGATATTAGGAAAATACATTTCTAATGCTTCTCATAACTTTTAGTTGTGTATCACAGAGATTAGGGATGATTTAACATCTAAGGAACAATTTGTTGCCATAGTAGATTATCATATTTGCCAAATTTGGTCTAGGGAAGTGCCTATAATGAAGATATTGTCAAGTAATCACTTAATAGAAGACTATATGTAGGGGATGAAGTAGGATATACGGAGTTGGTACTTGCACTTATTTCAATATTAAGGTAATATTTATAATTAAAGGATGAATTTTCAATAAGGGTGAAGAATGTAATCACTTGAATTTCTTTTAATCATTAAGTTACAAATAAAGATAAGACTCTTTAATTCATCATTTTTACTAATATAAAGTTGAGGTAATATTGTTAAAAGTTCAATAATATTATTATGCTCTATTTCAACCAGTGTCGTGTATCTGGATACAAATAGTAAATAAATAGTATTCCTAAATAGTGTTATTTATCAACCCAAGAACCATCATTTTGCACCCATTCAAGGATAAAAGTTCAACAACACCCCATAATAACTCCATTGATCCTTGATGCTATCGTTATTATGCTCTTATGTGAGAATAAACTTTAACTCCTATTGAATACAAGTAAGTTTAGGTTTCTTTCAAAGGCTGCTTCGTGTAATATTTGGCAAATTCCATTGTATATCTTGCATCATTAAAATTTAAATATTGAAATTAATTGTTACCAGTTAAAGATATATGTTTATATATTCATAAGGAAGGCTATAAGTGTCACTTTAACCTTTGAAATTCTCTCAAAAAATCCCCATGCATGTCTAACTTCCAACAATCATATATTCTCTGTCTGGATACTAATTCTAGTGATCTAAAACTCCATGAAAAGCTATTAAGATAATTTATCGTTTCCCTAAAATTTTTTCGTAAAAATCATCACATATTTGGAGATTATGAGTCTAAATTCCTAGCCCTTTTTTCCATCACCATTCTTCATTTTCTAGCCATTTTTAGGCCAAACCAAAATAACCATTGTTTCTATTGGCCCCAAAAGCATAGGAAGGGAATGGTAGCAGATGGTAAGTGGAACTCTTTAACATAGAATGGTGATGTGTCACTTTTAAGCCATAAGACTTCAATTCACGCAAACTTGAGGGAATTGCAGTGCAGAATAGATTAGTCAAGAGACACATGTAGCGTTAAGCGTAGAGGATCATATTTCACTTATGACCTAATATCATTGTTTAGAGTACACATTGAAATATCATTTTCATAGTCATCATCAATGTCATTTTCAATATCATAGTGACATATAACACTTATCCATATATGATGGCACATGTATATGCATATCTATTGTTTTATATAGTGTTATGATATGATGCTTAATGATATAGAGGGTCATTATTGGATGAGTTATATGGTGGGAATTACTAGGCTATACACTCGTAGTGATAGTGAGTCAAGTAAGAATTTGATTTATTAATCGATATGGTTTTGATTTGGTTAAGTTACAAGTTACTCTTGGACACCAATACTTATTGTGCTGTGCTTATAACTAGTTCAATTGATTTACTCTCAAATGGCAACCAGATTTGTAATGAGATTGTGGATGGTTCGATTAGGTTACTCCTGGATATAGTCTACTTTATTTAGGATTAGTGACCCATTTAAAATAAAGGAGCTTATATGGCTATTTTATAGGTAAAGGGATATTCTAATGTTCTACCTTAATCCTCCACCATTATTTATATATTTTTTATGATTGTGTAAGATGACATTACCATGGGAAATGCATTCATATCTGTAATTGTAAGTAAAGCATATTGTATGTTGCATGTGAATCTTTAGTTACATAATATGACTATGGTATCAATTCACTTTGAGAAGTTTGATTCCCCTAACCTATTATTTAGGATCCTTCAGCATAGACCTCTAGTAGTAGGACTCTCTATCAAACTTCTTCTTCCTTGGCCATATTATGTACGATTTGATACTATTATAACTTTTCACTGTAAAGTTGTAATAATTGTATACTTATTGAATTCTCATGTATATTATTTAATTCTCATGTATATTATTTATATAAATATTCTTAGTATGATTGTGAACTGGTTATCATTGAAATTATTTTATTATTATAAGTGTGGTTGTGTTTAGCTTTTAAAATTTTCTATCATTATTGTTGATATTTAACTTTAAATGCATTTTAGGATTGTTAGAGGTTTAGAAGGCATTGGGCTTTAGTATTTCTTTAGCATCAGTCATGATCTATAGTTTAGGTTGTAATGTATACGATGAAAGCCACACTACCATGTGGCATAATTTAAGTGGTGAGATATATGTAAGAGGCCATGTGGTAGTATGTGCCATTTGGAATTAAAAAAAGGTTAAAAACTATATTATATTACTACATGTTCCTACACATCTATTTTTTTACCTTATTGAGATTGTTATTTTTGACTGATTTCTCCTCTACCCTATTCTTTCCTTTCCCTCGTCAAGTTTTTTTGTATCTCATTGGTGTTTCTATATCTATTTCCATCTTTAAAATGCTTTTTGATTACTAGGGATGGTAAAGCAACAAGGATCATGCAAAAATTGTTATGGGTAATGAAGTTGAAGAGAACAATCAAAGCTGATTATGTATTTGGAGTTGTTATGGTGCTTTAAAACAATGTGTGAGGAAAAAAATAGCGAAAAGCATTATCTTAGAAATTGTTTTGGTCCCAATAAAAATAAGACTGATGATGAATTCTATAATAACTTCATCAGGCATATTTTCTTCTTTTAACAATCTTTTAAGCTATTACCAACTTCAACTGCAACTGCTTTTTTGCGTTTCCCTATCATCTTATTTATCTAATTTATGATCTTCTCTCTTGCCTATCAAAAGTATATCAGAACACATCATTGCACTAGCATCAAATTATATAATAAAAAACTTATTATACTCTATCATTTTTGCTAAGAATTTGAACAACTAATCATATTAGTCCACAATAATATTTTTTTAGTTTAACCAATATGGATTAGAATAGTAAGATTGGAGAGATGCAGAGAGACTCAATAGGTGAGAGAAGAGAACATGGTAAAGAATAAATTAGTAAAGAAGAACTATCTCCTTCCAATGAGGTACAAGAAATGATGTAAAGGAACAAGCAGCATCGACAGAGAAATGAGTTAGGCTTATTTTTAAACATTTCTAAAACATTAGGATGCTTTTTAAATGTTTTCAAATGTTTAAGCCTAACCTAAACATTCTTGAAAATATTAATGTCCAAAATGCATTTTTTACCTAGTTAAAAATAATGTAAATTCCAAAAAATACATTATTTTTACTTTTTTAAACCATTAGATTAAAGACCTATCAAAGATTTAAACTTGATTCATTTGAATGATCTAGAATAACTCCATTTGGGCTTTCTTTACTTAGTGGAAGATAGCACTCTATAGCTACTTATGGGACCCAATGTAAATGTGCTAACAGGGGTTAAGAGGGGTAGTAAATCCCTTTCCAAGATAGCATGAGAACATATTATTTGTTTACGTTCTAATACTTCTATCATTTTCTCCTCTTAAATACATGTTTCTTCCTATATAATTTTCTTCTTATTATTTTATATTTTTACTTTTATTTCTTCTACATTTTTCCTTTTATTTTTATGCGTAATACATATCTTTTCACGTTTTATTCCTCCTAAAAATTTTCTATATAGTGTTTAGAGATAGCTCTATCTATATTTTTTACTTCATGTCATGCATTTTAATGTTCTTTCTTTTAAATAGTGAAATATCACTTAGTGACAGTAGTCTTATGCTTTAAACACTTATTTCATTAATAGTGTTTCCCTAAATTCCTTACTTTTCATTGTTTCATCCCTTTAAAACATTTTTTTTGTTCTCTCTCTTTTAGTGACTTTAACCTATGTTAGTCGAAATGGCGCCAAGGTAGGAGAGGGGAAATTAGGTGATTAAAAATTTTAAAACTTAAACTAATTTTCATGAAAGATACAATCACTAAACACATTCCATCCTAGTGTTAAGGAGATAAGGAAGAAAGAGTGGACAAACCAAATTTTGTAGTGGTTCAATAAGAAAACCTTTACCTACCTTCACTCCCTAATTACTTATTAAAAATTTCACTAAAAGCAATCTTCTTTGGGTGAAAAGGAATCCTTGTACAACTTTTTTTTTTTTTTGGTGAAAGTGAAGAAAAGTCTTTTACAAATCTTCTTTAAAGGTACAGAAGAAAGTTGCTATAACCAATCCCATTAATTTAAAAACCCTTCCCTAAATGATTTAGACTTGAAAGATTTCTTACTTGAAAATCTAAAAATAAGGGGCTTGAATATGTACAAACCTTATTAAGATGAAAATTATACTTTTAAAACCATTTGAAATATTTTAAAAATAAACACAAATTAATTTTCTTTTCAAGGCTACCACCTAATATTAGTCTATATTCATCCATATACACCTAAAGCTAATCAAAAGGATAATGTTATTTTGGAATAGTAATAAATTTGGAAAATTTTGCAATATATCTTGTTAAGCCTATATGGAACCTAAGGGAGAGATGAATTAGGGGCCTAAAAATTTTATCTAAGATAAACAATATATGATTACTAAATTGATAACAAGGCAAAAACTAAACACTTAAACTAATTCACCAATTTAAACAAACATAATTAATTGGAAATTTAAAATAACTATGTAAAAGTAAAGAGAAATGGAAGAGAGACACAATACAATTTATCGAAGTTTAAAGCGATCTACCCGGCCCTATATCTAGTCTATAATGAATTTTGTTACGATTTTTGTACGAATGCAATAAAAAAATACAATCTTAGATAATAAAAGTTCCTTTCATGGCTTAATGATAACCTTCCCTTTTTTATTTTTTCTTAGGCTAAAGAATAAACTCATTTTGTCACAAACAACACTTGAAAATATTTCCCTTAGGCTCACTTGTTGTATAAAAGAGGCTTATACATAAAAATTCCTCATAAAAACTTAACTTTGAATGATTAAGAACACTTTTAAGAATGTTTAGAAAGCTTTTTCGATGATAAAAACTTACTAAGGCCACTTATTTATAGCTAAAAATCATCCCATAACCATTGGCCAATGTTTTTGTAATGTTATAATAAAATTTTCAACTTTCCCATTAAAATTAGTTATTTTAAAGTCTTTCAAGGACTTTCACGGTAGTTAATAGTGATTAACTATGTGCCTCCATTTAACTTATTATTAAACTAACCGTTGAAGGCACTTAAATAGTGGTTAACAATAATTTTACTATGTACTACCATTTAACCCATTAAAACACACAAAACTTGACCAAGACAATTCATTCTAATTCAAATTAATTCCTAATTCATTCCTACACTTCCTAATGTATTTTAAGCACTTTTAAAACATAAATTTATATATTCATACTCAATCTTACAACTTTCATAAATCATATCCATTCAATTTACCAACTTTTCTTAATCTTATTACTTTCAATTTAATGATATAACATACTTAACCAAAAACACATACATTAATGCATTCATGAGCAACATATTTATACATCAAGAGGATTTTTCACATACACACACGTCAAACACATATAATACCACTTGATTATACAATCTTATAAGAATATTCTAAGTAATGTATGCAAATATGCATGAATGAGTCTCTTAAACAACCAAAATGAACTAAGCAAAACTTATAATAAAAATTTACATAAATAGACCTATATCAATACTAATTTGGTTTTCAAAAACTTTGAGTCTTTATATACAATCTTCATAAACTCCAATTAAGCTCCAAGACTCCTTAAACGAATTAACTCTTATTTTCTCCATATATTTATCTTTCAACACACTTAAACGTAACAAAATTAGTAATAAATTTGTTTTTTTAGTTATAAAAACAAGGTGGAACCTGCCTTGATTCAACAATCTACCCCTTTTTTATTATGATAAAACAATGTGATATTATGGAAATGAAACATTAAAAAACATGAATCAAATACCACATAATCATCATGCTCCTAAATTCAATTTTGATAAACTCCCCCTAAATATATCAAAATCATACAAAAAAACAAAATTCAGCATAATTTCCAATTTCAACTTCAACTCCGCCTAAGTTGGCTACAAATTATAACTCCCCCTCAATTCTTGCAATAATTAAAAATTTGAAGAAATTTTGAAAAAGTTGAAAAATAAAATGCCTACTCCCCTTAAATGAAACATAATTCACACACCTCTACCACTTTTTGTAATAATAAAAAACATGTAACACATTTAAAAGATACGTAAATTTCAAACGTTATTACATAAACATTATATAAATAATTTAAACAACTTTAATAATTAAGAGATGAAACAATTCCATAATGAATTTCCTTTTATCATGTCTAACTTTCTCCTAATCATGAAAAAGCTATCTTCACACATAGGTTTGGTAAAAATGTCCACTAATTAGTGCATGGTATCAACAAACTG
Source organism: Pinacopodium congolense (assembly GCA_028565735.1). Lineage (NCBI taxonomy): Eukaryota > Viridiplantae > Streptophyta > Magnoliopsida > Malpighiales > Erythroxylaceae > Pinacopodium > Pinacopodium congolense. Next base: position 15,999 of record JAOXYD010212056.1, read on the forward strand.
AAGTCTAATATCTCCATTTTGAACATAATCTCCAATTAAATAATATATATTTTCTATATGCTTTGTCTTAGAATGTTGAATGGGGTTATTTCTTAAATAAATATCACTCGTGTTATTACACCTAATGGGTATCTTATTAAGGTTTAGAACATAATCTCCAAGTTGTTGTCTAAGTTATAAAATTTGAGCGCAACAACTACCGACAACTACATACTTAACTTCTAATGTAAAAAATGTAACAAAATTTGGTGTTTAGCTAAACCATGAGACTAATGAATTACTTAAAAAATAGCATCAAACATAGGTACACTTCTTACATATTTAATATCAGAATAACCAACCAATTCTAAGCACGTGTTTTTAAGATATCAAAGTCCTTAGTGCAATGTATCACATAAATACCTTAGAATGCATTTAATAGATAACAAATGTGACTCCCTAGGAGATGCTTGAAATCTAATAGATAAACATACATTAAACATAATATTAGGCCTACTTACAGTTAAATAAAGTAAAATACTACTCATATCTTGATATTATTTCCCATCCACTTCTTTACCATCTTCATCTTTATTTAACTTTATAGATGTACTCATCAAGGTACCCAATGCTTTTGCTTGATCCCTGCAAAATCTTTTGAATAACTCCTTGGTACACTTGGCTTGATTAATGAAGATACCATACTTCATTTGCTTAATTTAGAGTTCAAAAAGGAAGATTAATTCTCCTATCATGATCATTTTGAACTCCATACTCATACACTTAGCAAAATCTTGGCATAATAACTCATTATTTGGACCAAAAATAATGTCATCCGCATAAAATTGGAAAATTAACAAATCTTAATTTTCTTTCTTATTAAATGAAGTGGTATCAGATTTGCCTTATACAAAACCATTTGTAAGTAGAAATGCACTAAATCTATCGTACCATGCTCTAGGTTTTTTTTTTAAACCATATAATGCTTTAGATAATTTAAAAACTTTCTCGGATGCATCAGGTCTTTCAAAACTAAGGGGTTATTCAGCATAAAAATCTTCATGTATGAAACCATTAAAAAATGCATTTTAAAAATCCATTTGAAATCATTTAGAACCCATTAAAAATGCAAATTCAAGTACAGCGACAAAAGTTTCATCATAATCTATCCCTTGTTCTTAGTTATAACCCTTAGCAACTAATCTTGCCTTGTTTCTAACTATATTTACTTGTTCACTATTTTGTTCTTAAACAGCCATTTAGTACCCATTATCAGATGATCTTTAGTCCTAGGTACTAAACTCCAAAATTTGTTTCCTTCAAATTGATTCAATTTTTCATTCATAGACAAAACCCAATTTTCATCATCAAATGCTTCTTCAATAGTCCTAGGTTAAATCTTAGATATAAAATCAAGATCCAATAAATTTCTAAAATGAGAACAAGTAGTTACTCCTTGTTGAACATCACCACTTATTTGGTTAGAGGGATGATTTGTCTTGTATCTTCTCTTGGTTGCTCTTGATCCTTCCTTCCTTCCCTTGGTTCAATGAATAGATGTTATGAGGTTTATCCTTCATCCTTTTCTTTAAGTGATAGCTTTTATAATTCCCTAAATAAATCTTTATCATCATCCTCAAAAACCTTATTTCTTTCGAATGGGTTAGCCTCATCAAAAACAACATGCATTGATTCTTTTACTACACGAATTCTTTTATTAAACCCCTTATTTGCCTTATTGGTTAAAGAATATACTAAAATTTGCTTTTATCAGTTTTAGAATCATATTAGCCTAAATTATGCTTAGTGTTAAAAATATAACACTTACAATTAAAAACTCTAAAATGACTGATTTTAGGTTTCTTACTACTCTAAATTTCATAAGTAGATTTATCCATTGTATTTATTATATTAACTCTATTAATGATATGACTTGCATATGCATTAGTTTTAGCCCAAAAAATACTTAGGTAATTCAGACTCATTAATCATAGTTCTAGCCATTTCTTGTAAATTAATGTTTGATAACTGTGTTTCAAACTATGTTTCAAGGTTTATTTTTTTACATATTTTAAGTGTTGTTTGTGTGTTTTAAAGTTAGTTAGTAGGAGCTTTTGCATCCTTTTCATTATCCTTAAGGTGTTTTATTGTTCTTTTTATTGCTTAGTATTTCAGGGCAAAATATGATCTTATTTAAGTAATGGTTTGATGCACTTTGATGTCTGGATGTCTAGGTAATAAATGATGCTCAAGATAGCAACAAATTTGGTACAACTAATTTTTGGAAGGCATTAGATGCACTTATAGAGGTCTAAATGTTATGAACTTTAACAGGATTCTATAAACACATGTGAGAAGATGACATATCAAATGTAAAATGTTATGAACTTTTTCAAGTTTCTATAAACACAAGTGAGAAGCCAACATATCAAATTTCATGACATTTGAATGTCTGTAGGCAAATATAAAAAGAAAATATCGAGCAGAAGTCAGAGTTAGAAAATCTGATGTGATGGGATGATACGGCATAACAGGTGCAAGATGTATTTTATAATATTTTGAACTAACAAAGATGTGACAAACCGAAAAAGCCACCATTATGATCCTACGGAACATCCAAGAAAAAAATAGAGGGATTTGGAAAGAGACAAATATGAAGAGACTTAAGAATAAAGAGGAATATCAAGATTTAACAAGTGATGTCTAGATTTCCAGCATGAGGGCCATCATTACCATCACTAGTTTTCTCTTTTAGTTTTCTTTCCTCTTAATGTCTAATCTAAATGTTGTTTGTTTGAAAATGATTATGGATTGCTAAATCTATTCTAGGTATTGTTCTTGAATTTTATATCCGACTTTTACCATATCGATTTAATGTATAGTTTTTTATGTTAATTGTTACACTTATAATCACTTCAAATCAAAATACTATTTTGATTTATTTAAGTTAGGGTGCACAACAAGAGTTCGTAGCTTAGCAAACCTTCAATTAACTAATGAATAGTTGATTGAATAGAGGTTTTAATTACTTATTAGTTATCTTTAGGATTACTTTAAATCCAATTATATTGTATAGGAGTAGTGTAGTGAATCGAGAGGTTACAATTCAACTTTTAGGTATTTCAATTAGAATTAATTGATTAGTTTTCAATAGAGGGTAATCAACTGTTAGATATCTAGGATCAAACACCATTAAGTAAATAAGGTAAAAGGAAGATACACAGGGATAAAACAACCCCTATGTCCCCCTTATTGAGTATCTTTTGTGTTTTCCTTTCTTCTATAATTAAGTTCATTCAAATTTTGTTAGTTTGGTTTAACTCTCATTTTTTTTCATTTTTTTTACCTTAAACAAAGTGAAATTCCAATTGTTAGATATATAGAATCAATCCTCGAGGGATTGATATCAATTATACTATAAGTTATGATCTGTATACTTGCAGTGTCGATAAAACTAGAAAATAAAATTTTGGCGCTATTGCTGAAGATTGAAATTTTAGCATCTTGTTTGATTTAGATTCATTTTATTTAAGGATTTATGATATTGTAGATGCATGAACACAAGAGTGAATAGGAGTTCAAACAAGCTAGGAAATACTGAAATTTTAAACATCACTAAGCATGAAAGAGAACTTCAGAATGTGAATCACCAAGAATCTATAGAAAGGACATTGGTAGAAGACAGGAATTAAGATGAGCACCAACAAACTCTTATGGACTTAATGAGTCTAGATTCAACGTTAATCAGTAGGGACCAGTCCAGGCAAGAAATTTTGAGATCAAACAAGCATTATTGACCATGTTTCAGATAATCAATTCCATGGCTTGGCCAATAAATATCTGAATGCTAACCTAACTAACTTCTTGGAAATCTATGACACCTTCTGATATAATGGCCTATCAAAAGATGTTGCAAAGATGAGGTTGTTCTCTTTTACTCAGAAAGACCGAGCTACGACTTGGTTGAACTCTCTAAATCTAGAGAATATCACGATATAGAGTAGCTACTACAAACCTTTCTAGCCAAGTATTTTCCACTAACAAATACTCCTAAGACCATCAAGGAAATAACATAAGGTTAGCAGAATGACAATGAGTCTTTTTATGAGGCCTGGAAAAGGTTCAAGGAGTTGTAAAGAAGTGTCCCAACTATAATATACTGAGGGAATTTCT
>JAOXYD010212098.1:0-20146 GCA_028565735.1 Pinacopodium congolense
AGTCTCTCTTTATTGTCTCTCTCTCTCATATATATATATATATATATATATGCTTATGGGAGTTGACAAATCTTCGGGAGCTTGATCTTTTTCACAATAAGTTGAGTGGTAACTTACCCTATTGTTTGGTAAACTTGACATTTCTACAACAATGGGATCTCTCTTACAATCACTTCACTGGAAAAATTTCCATTCTCCCTTGAAATTCCTCACATTTATCACGTCCTTATCATTGCTGGAAAAAATAAGAATTCTCAAAGATTTGTATACTCATATATAAAGAAGAATTCTCACACATGCAAACAATGGAGAATTCTAGACTAACTAACTTAAAAGCTGCTTAATACTAGAATACAAAAAGGGAAAAACTTTCAATGATACAATTAAATTTCATAACAGTAAAAAACTGACCAATCTAACTTTATTTTACCATAACTCTCTCTAGATAACTCTAAATGACATAAAGTTTGATTCATTTGAATTTAGACACATATAGATTTTTAAAAAAAATCATAAATCACCTTAATTGGTTGAGTTTGGCCATTCAACTACTTCATTAAATTGCTGTAGAATTATAAAAGTCATGGTTATTTTTAACACCCCCCTTTGAACTTGACTTTGGTATAACTCCAAGTATCATCCTTAATTTTTGGAAAATATCATATTTGAGAGATTTCGTAAAAATGTCAATAACTTGAGTAAGGGACTTCACAAACTCTAAGTTAATCTCCTTCTTGGTAATGCGTTCTCTAATAAAATGAAACCTTGTATCGATATGCTTGCTTATATCATGGAACACTAGATTCTTTTCCAAAGTTTGAGCGGATTTATTATCGATATTGATCTTTGTTTCTTCAATTTGCTTCAAATGAAGTTCCTTCAACAATATTCTCATCCAAATAGCATGACAAGCAGAAGAAGTAGCTATAATATACTCCAATTCACATGAACAGAGTGTAACTGTAGGTTGTTTCTTTGAACATCAAGAGATTGCATTATGTCCTAAAAAGAAAACAAACCCACTCATATGTTTTCTATCATCAAGATCTCTGGAAAAATTACTATCATAAAACCCTATTAAACTACATTTTTGAGAAGAAGAATAAAATATTCCATAATCAATGGTACCTTTGAGATACCGAAGAATTATCTTGGTTGCCTTCAGGTGAACTTTAGAAGGTGTCTTTATAAATCGACTAACAAGTCTAATTGCAAATAAAATATCCGGTCTCGTACAAATCAAGTATCTCAAGCTTCCTACAAGACTTTTGAATAAAGTTGGATCTACACCCTCTTACCCATCAAACCTATATAGCTTAATTCTACATTCTAAAGGATTGTTAATCGATTTACTATCTAATATCTTAAAATTTTCAAGTACCTCCTTTGCATAACCTTTTTGAGTGATAAAAATTCCATCATCCATTTGCTTCACTTCGATTCCCAAGTAGTAAGACATCAACCTCATGTCACTCATCTCAAACTCTTAGGTCATGGAATCTTTAAACTCTTCAAAAATCTTTAGATTTTTGCCTGTGAAGATCAAATCATCCAAATAGATACAAACAAATAACAAATCATCTTTATCCTTTTTAACATAAAGAACATACTTATGTAAGCATCTAGTAAAGCTATTATCTTAAAAATAATTGTCGATTCGGCTATTCCAAGCTCTTGTTACTTGTTTAGTCTATACAACACCTTCTTTAACTTCAAAATTTTATCTTCTTGGCCTTCAACTATATATCCCATCAGTTGCTTAATGTAGATTTCTTCCTCTAAATACTCATTGAGAAAAGCAGACTTGACATTTAATTGATGAATTTCCCACTAATTTTAAACAGCCACATATTAATAAATGAATTGTTTCTAAGTGAGTAACAAGGGTAAATATCTCTTCATAGTCAATGCCTTACTTTTGCTTATATCCTTTGACAAAAAGCCTTACTTTATACCTTTCCACTTCACCTTTGGCATTCTTCCTAATCTTGTACACCCATTTGAATTCAATCGCTTGGTGACCTCTCGGAAGAGAAGTAAGTTCCCGTGTGTCATTCCTTTTGATGGCTTGAATTTCCTCATCCATTACATATATCCACTTTTTATTCTTTCTAACATCTTCAAAATTTAAGGGCTCAATATCTATAAGTAAAAAAAAAGAAGAAGTTAGGATTATCATAAAATTTTTCAAGTCTTCGATATCCTCGAGGCCCCACACTTATTGGTGAAGGTGTGGATGATGATGCTTGATGATGAAGTTGGTGGAGAGGCATCATTTTCGACTTAAATAACCTCCTTTTCTTCTTTATCTTCAAAATATGGAAAGAAATCATAAGATCTCTCAATTTGAAAGCTCCAATTCCAAGATGACTTTTCATCAAATTCAACATCTCTATTAATAATAATCTTTTCTTTATTTGGATTGAACAACTTATAACCTTTTTAGTTTTCATTATAATCAATGAAAATAAAATTCTTGCTTCGATCGTCAATTTTAGACCTTTCTTGCTCTTGCATATACATATATGCTATAAATCCAAACACTCTTAGGTGAGATATAGAAGGCTTTATTCCGCTCCATGCTTCTTGTGGAGTGACATCTTTCAACTCTTTGTAGGACTACGATTTGAGAGATAAACTGCACATGTAACTACTTCAGCCTAAAACTCCTTAGGCATCATCTTACTTTTCAACATTGTTCTTGTCATATTTAGGATTGTTTGATTCTTTCTTTCCACTACTACATTTTGTTGCGGAGACCTAGGCACTATAAGAGGAAGATGAATTCCATGCAACTCACAAAAGATCTTAAACTCTTTAGAAGTAAATTCTCCACCTCTATCAATTCTTAATGCTTTAATCTCAAAACCACTTTCTTTTTCAACCAAAGCTTTAAACTTTTTAAATGCTTCAGACTCTTCAGACTTGTACTTCAAAACTTTCACCCACGTCTTTCTACTATAATCATTAATAAAGAGATTAAAGTAAGAGCTTTTACCAAAAGATGGAGGATTGATAGGATTACGAACATCTGTATGAACAAGTTGGTGTGGTTTAATAGCTCTCGAGATTGATTAGTTTGGGAAGCTTTTCCTTGCTTTCCAACCAAGCATGCCTCACATAGTTAGTCAGGATAATCTATACTGAAATTCCTCATGCCATCTCCTTCTCTCCTAAAGCTTTGACTGCATTAAAAATCAAATGTCTATACCTCATATACCATATCCATGAAAGATTACCAATACCAGTCTTCAAACATATAGCATCCACAGTGTGCAAGTTCAATACAAACATCCTGTTATTAGTCATAGTCACCTTGGTAAGAAGGTTAGCATCACGATCTCTAAGTTAATGAGTATGACCCTCCATATGAATTTTACAACCATTTTTCAAAAATTGACCAATACTTAAAATATTATTCTTTAGTTTTGGAATATAATAAACATTAGAGAGAAGTTTATGATCACCTACTTTTGTCTTTAACAAGATAGCAGCTTTGCCTTCGATCTATATTTTTGTATTATCACCAAAACATACATTTCCTGTCACTTTAGTATCTAATTCAACAAATATGCTTTTATCACCTGTCATATGATTGCTAGCCGCATTATCAAGGTACCTCGTGCTCTTTTAACCTTTTGGTCCATCCTTAACTATAGGTAGTAAAGTTTCCTTCATTGAATCTTCATTGGCTTGTACAAATTTTATTTCATCTACACTTTTAGAAAAACATTCCCAAGAGTAATGACCATGTTTACCACATGAATAACATTCAATTTGGGCTTTGTCAGTTTTCCAAGTATTATTCCTCTCAAAGTTGCCTCTTCCTCATCTTCTTCCTCTTCCTCGAAAATATGAAGTTTGATTGTCATGAGCATATGTGCACGACCTCATCTACAACCATGTCCATTTCTATGTCCGCGACTACATCCACTTCTACTTTGCTCCATGTGATTGCTTTTAGACTTTATGGATAAATTTTCTAGTAAGGCTTGTTCTATTATTACCTCTTTTTTATTGTGATTCATCCTTTCTTCATAAGCTAATAACGATCCACTTAGCTCATCTATGGACATATTACTTACATCTTTAGACTCTTCAATAGCCACCACCATATAATTAAACTTTGAGTTGAGAGAGCATAAGACCTTTTCTATAACTTAAACATCTTACATGATCTAACCAAGCCTCTTTATTTGATTCACCACTCCTAGAACTCTTATGAAATACTCTGAAATAGATTCTCCATCTTTCATTAAAAGGGTCTCAAACTCAGCCCTTAGAGTTTGAAGTCTTACCTTCTTTACTTTGTCAACTATCATCACCGAATTTTGGAAAGTTTCCCACACTTTCTTTGACATGGTTTTAGTCGCTATTTTCTTGAAAATTTATTTATACAATCCTTGATGAATGATGGTAAGTGCACGTTGATCTTTCTTCCTTTGCTTCTCTAAGGCATCCATTTCGGCTTAAGTTAAACTTTCCTCATTTTGAGGTTCTATGTAGCCTTTGTTGATGATCTCTCATACGCCTTGTGAACCAAGAATGGCCTTCATCCTAAGTTCCCAATTCTCATAGTTGAGTTTGGTAAGTTGTGGATAGTAGAAAGACATGGAAGCTCCTTTTGTCGTCATAGTTGGCTCTAATACCACTTTATTGGAAAAAAAAACAAAAACTCTCAAAGATTTGTACACTCACACACAAAGAAGAATTCTAACTCACACAAACAATAGAAGAAGAGGAATCTTGTAATAGAATTCTTATTCTTCACTTACTTACATAAAATGAAACATTATATGGCTATTTATGGTGTCAAATGGAGAATTCTAGACTAACCAACTTAAAAGCTACTTAATGCTAGAATATAAAGAGGGAAAAACTTTCAATGAGACATAATTTTTTTATAATAATAAAAACTAACCAATATGGTTTTATTCCACCATAACTCTCTCTAGGTAACTCCAAATGACATAAAGTTTGATTTATCTGAATCTAGACACATAGTTATTTAAAAAAAACCATAAATAACCTTAATTAGTTGAGTTTTGACCATTTAACTGCTCCTTAAAAGTTACTACAGAATATGAAAAGTCATGTTTATTATTACTAATAGTTTGTTTAAGAAACACAAAATACGTAAACATGATTTACTTATAAGGTAGGAAAGCTTATCCTCAAAACTAATTTTCTAGCTTATAAAGCATTATGTACCTATGCATGATTGCCATTGCCAAGTTTTTCGAAATTGAATGTGTGGGAAAAAAGAGAGGAAAGAATTGTAAGCTTGTGGATATGGAGATAATTATGCAATCAGATATAGCGAAACTAGGAAAGACAAAAGCAAGCCCATAAGATCAATCTACAGTGAGATATGGGTCTCAAATGTATTTTATCCACTGTAGGTAACATAAAGAAACCCATTTTCATCCTTCTTCTCTTAATATATAACAGACATAATAGCACCTACAAACATCAGGTACAAAAAAATTAGTGCATCGTTTTACATTAAATGCAATAACAGCTACATCAACAAGGTAACAATTTTATTAGAGTTTACTTATCGGTGGGAGAACATTATCCATAAAAATAAAGATGGCCTTTTCAGCACTCAATTTGATTTGTTTGCGGATAACATAAACAAATAGTCCAACCATTAGATTAGCTGGGACAAGATACCTGCGATTTCAATAGCAAAGTTAAATGAAGGGTTGAAAATCTGAGTGTCAACAAGTCATCTTTACGGTAAAATTACAGACCAGCATCAACCATTTAAGCAAATTCCAATTGGTACCAGCAACACCAGTAAGATGTAACAAATGAGATATATTTTGGTCAAAATCTAGTAAAGAAGCGAAAAAAAAGAAAGAAAGGGAAAAGGGAAATATCCTACAGTAGAGCATGTTTGGTATCCATTCCTGTTTTGATTTTTTGTTTATGTTTCTCTAAATACAAAAATTAAAAAAATAACACACTAATATAGTATAAAAACCAAAAAAATAGTATAAAACTTTAAAATGTTTTGCGATTAAAAAGCTTTTAATTAGGACACATCATTAGTTTAAAAAAATCACGAAGCTTAAAGATGATGAGTGATGGAAACACGTTGTTGCCAATAAAGAAAAGCTAATAACCATATAAGAATGTTTAATCCTAGCAATTATACCATCTTGCTGGCATCTGAAGTGCATGTACATCTATGAAAGGGATAAACGATATAAGGATTCGAAAATGCCTAGCCTTATCTCCTTTTACATGTAACCCACATTTTCAAAGATCAGTAAAGTGGAGAGCTTGATCAACTACACGAAATGTCGACACTTTAGATTGATGGACATAACCACTCAACAAGGTCATTTGGTTATTCAAATATCTAGTGTTACAAGGATGTATCTTGAGTTCTTCAAAATTCAAACTTCAATAATGTATCACATTTTTCATACCCCCAACATCGTCCCCACCTCACCTTACATCAATGGAAAGTAAAATGAAGTTTGAGCATTGTCATCACATTTATGTAGGTAGGCCCCTTGTGGTAGCATGTATATCAAGAGTGGGAAAGAGAAGAGTCACATAAAAATCGTAGCTTCATAATGAAATAAGCTTCAGAATTTAGCAACCAAAAAGAAATCACATAAACTAATCATAGTTTTAAAAAGAAAGGTTCACTAGCACCATAAGGTAGGACAAGCTGATAGCTCGTGATAAAACTATCAAAAAATAAATTCTTAACTATACCTTATCATATAGTATGGAGAGTTAAGGTCGAACCATAGAGAGATAGAGGTTATCACTATTTCAAATGTTATAAATAAAAGAAAACAAAAACTCCTAAAGAGATGAGAACTAATATAGGTAAGATGCAAAAAAAAAAAAAAACATAAAAAGACAAACATAAAGTAAAAGATAATAAATTAACAACAATAGCATAAAATTTGGCTAAAGGTATTCTTTAGATTTTAGGACAATCTTTGATCCTCGATTATAGATAGAAGGTATTCTAGCTAAGATATTAGCTTATAGATTTGAACAAGCTTTCAAACCTTAGTCCCCAGAAAGTAGGTGAATCTAGTATGTTCTAAAAACACCCATGACTTCGTTATAACCTAGAATAAACTTTCTAAGTTTAATAGTGAAGAAGAATTAGTTATTAAGGAACAACTAACTTAGGTCACTTACTCACAAACTCAGAAGGTGTAACCTAAGGGATTGGAACTCTAGACTGGTTAGCTAAGTTTACTCACAAATCTAATTAGTCTATTGCTACTTTTAAGAATCTCTATGGACTATTACATATCACATGATCAACCCTACCTTTTGGATTAGAAAATTACCTAGAGGGTGATCAAGCCTAGAGATAATATCTAATCCTTAACATTAAACCTCAATTACAATCTAACTTAAGCTTTAAAGTACCAAATTCATAAGGACTTAATCACATTCTCATAAATAATTGTCAATTATCCCTAAAATACCTTCAAACCCTTAGGAAACTGGCCAAAAATGATCAAATTAATCAAAATTGACATTAAATAAACAAAAATAATACTTAATTTAAATAAATCAAGGCTAGACAATTCAAATTAGTAATGAAAACCAAGGTTAACACTTAATCTAATGTAAAATAAAATTATTTATGCTAATAATCAACTAAACATAACCTAAATCACAAAACCCAAACTAATTGCATTAAAATAGAAATTTTAGCACAACCAAACTGAAAAAAGAACTAAAACTAAATGATTTAAAACCTAAGAACATACAGCATTCTCAACTATTAAACAAAACCCATTAAAAAAACATCAAGAATATATGAAAACCCATAAGAGAAATCACCACACATGCTAGTTATTAATAAAATCATACCCGAAACAATGAGAAATTAAGCTTAAATAATTAGAATAAAAGCTGGACATGGAAAATAAAACCATCTATTGATATAAAATCTAATATGCATATATTATCCATGAATTTCAAACTCTAAACTCATCAAATATTCAATCTAAATGCATTGAAAGATAGAAAAACCAAAATACAATTCCCAAACCATTAAACAACTGAAAATAAAGTTGAAAACTGTTCAAAACACTTGATTAAACTGTTGGAAATTCAAATATAAGCAAAAACCCAACCTATGAACCTAAGAACAACAAAAAACAATGGGAAACAAGATGACAAGCTTAGGAAAACTAGAGTTGCCTCCTCTCTCATACTTTTTAAGCCCCTTATATATGCCTTGGATGGCTATTAAGGATTTGGGGATGTGTGTGGGAGCAATTGAGTCGAGTTTTCCCTCAAGAATCATAAAAACGAAGTCATTTTACAAATTTTATTTAAGTCCCAGAATTTGACAACTTCTGCCCTTATTCACCTTTTATGCTCTAACTCCTTCTATACTCCTACAATAGCCATGAAATTTGATATGTAGATTCTGCACACGATGTTATTATACCCCATAAAAGTTCAAAAAGATTTGAGCTCTAAAAGTTCATCTAATGCATGACCAAATTCAACTGTACCAAATATAGTGTTTAAATGAACTTGTCTGGTCCTTTTCTTTGTGCACTCTTTATGGCTTATGATATGAACTTGAAATTTGGTATGTACCCTCATAACATGATGCTTTAAGTCATAAAATTTATTCCACTCCTCTTCTAGTTCTAACTATCTTCCAATTTTACTCCAAACATGGACATTTCAACTTGAATTTGTGTCCTAAAGTCAAATTTGCATGTAAACTTAAAAGGAACACAAATAAAGCATTCAAACATTTAAATAGGAATAAAATGACATTTAAACATATATAGAAATACTAAAAAATGCATTCCTATCAAATACCCCCACTCTTGAACTATTATTTATCATCAAGCAAATTAAACACAATCATTATATTTTATCAATTCATTTTCAAATAAACCAAGTGCATGAAATTTTTCAAACATTGGCAAACTTAAGTATTAAACTACTATACATATATCATAATTGGTTTTCAACAGTACATATAAACAAAACCAAATAAAGACACCATGGATCAAATGTAAGCTTAAAACCAAGATAAATTTTCCTTATAATATTCACTCATTTCACTCGAGTATTTAAGGATTGGTGTTTTTCTCAAGACTCCCTCCAGGAGACCATACTACTATAGGCTTGCAAATTCACCAATTTTCTTCCACATAGATTACATGCTATCATTGATCAAAAGGGCTCTTACTCAGAGTTGTAATAGGGCTTAGGTTTAGGTGAGTTATAAATGTTTGAATGGTTTCTCACAAGTTTTCACAAAGCACTAAGTGCAGAGGGATAACTAAATATAATTTCTAAGACATTCATGCAAATACACCTGACTATTCATTGCTAACTATTGCTGCCATATTTGAATTTTTTCTATTTTTTTTAGTTTCTCATCATTTTTCTTTTTTCTTTTTACTTTAATAACATTCCAAAACAAGGAAACAATAGTAGTAAATATATACATGACATGATTAGAGGTACCTTCAAATCATTTTAGAATTAAATGTAAATAAAAAATCCCATACTTGCTCACTTAGCACTTCATCAGACTTATGATTAGGTAAGGCTAAAGGGTTTTTTAGTTTTAATAAATGGTTTTTAATTTAAGCAACAAAGAGCATTAAAGGCTCAAAAGGGGTTACAAGAGATAATAAATTGCATGGGTTATGCAAGTCAAAGTGTTAAAAACAAATAAGGTCTTCATCTTTTCAATATAACAAGCATTTAGTTTAGAAAAAATTCTAAAGGTAATCTCCTTAGGGTAGCATCTCACAATAAAGAAAATGAAATGACTTTATAATGTAGTCGTATAAGCTTTATTCCTTGCATAGGCCCATATGAAAACCTATCATGATTTCACACATTACCTAACCACTCAAGTATCAAAATTTTGACTAGGATTATACAACCAATTATTTTAATCAATCAATGATAGGAGTTCATTTCATATGGTTTTTCATGATATTTGGTTATGAATTCACTTATATTTTATGCTTAAATTGTTTAATTTATGTTATTATGTGTTTAAATTGTAAATATAAACCCAATTGGAATGGAAATTATAGAAATTGTGAAAAATGGAGATAGATCAAAAGCATAACAGTGGGTCTAACCAGCCCCCTATTTAACCCCTTGAGACCACTATTTAACTCTTTTCTTGGACTTAAACGACGATGGTATTATGAAGCCGTTGTACTCCTTTTCAAGCACCTTTTTACTAACAGTCAAGACAAAACCAGCTGGATCTCTGAATCTGATTGGCTACAATTTGCCAACTTGTTCTTGCACCTCTCAGACATATATTAAATTGTTAAACACATTTTTAGTAGGTAGGAACAGAGAGAACATGAAATTAAGAGAGAAATAAGATCACCTTGGGTTCTATGATTGTTTTCTCTTGTTCTTCATCATTTTGATCTTGTTTTGCAGATCTAAAGTTGTATTTTGGGATTGATGAAGCTTATAAAAGTGGTTCAAGCATGTAAACGTGTTTAGAGCCTATTTATGGTGCACTCTAACTTGTTTTTTACAATTTAAATCCTTATTTTGCTATCATTCAAATAAGAACATGACGAATACTATAAGAATGATCCATTTCTTGCTTCACATGAGTGATTGAATTTGTTTTTTGGTTGGAAAATGCTTATGAAATTATTTAAAGATGTGTTGAATATGATTCCATGCATGATTAGGGGTTTTTCTTTGATTAAGTGATGAAACTAATGCTTATTATAAACTAAACATTTAGAATGAAGTTAAGAAACTAGTTAGGATCTGAGAAATCTACCTAATTTGTTAGAAAAATCCTTAAGCAACCTGATTTAATTCATTGAATAACCAAACTTTTATTTATCTTGAGAGTTATAATATGAAAATTGAAATGTTATGATTAAGCTTCTTAATTTTAAAGCCTTTTTCTTAAGATTGTAACATAATCAAACTCCAACTTAGGTGATTAGAGATAAAGCTTTGTCTTAACTATAACATTGATTTGATTTAGTGAAGTGACCCTAGCACAAGCCTCCTAATCTATTTTTAATCCATCTAGACCATTAAAGAGCATTTTCCCAACCTATTCCATTTAATTAGACATTCCTTTTTATCAATGGGACTATTCTATATAACTTGACACTTTCAAATTCATTTGGTAATTTTAGTTTGTAGTTTCATTTGATCTAAAGTCTCTAGATAATTACAACCTAATTTGGCCTAGTACTTGCAATTTGGTACTTTTCCTATAGAGTGATATCTTAGTTTTAACTATTCCACATATTACTTATGATTAGTATACTTACCATCAATGTTGGTTTATTATTTTTGAAAGAAAGAAAAATGCAATTAAAGAACTTAAATTATGAATTAAATTTGGATCAATTAACTTTATGAGAATACCAATAACATATTTTTTGTGCCGTTACCTAGGATTGACACAAATCATAATTGGAGTACTAGGACACCGATCATAATTGAAGTATTATGACAAATTAGTGAAGATTAGTTTAGAGTTATTTATATTGTTTAAGGTGTTTAAATGTGTTTTTCTTGCTTTGTTTGAATTGTTTGTTCTTTCTTTATTTAGTTTGTGGGTTTTAGTTATTATATATCTTCCTTTATTCCTTTTTTTCTTGCTTTAATATCGTATGCATACTTGAGAACAAAAACCATAAAAGTTAGAATTTAATCAAGAACTTGAGAAATCACTTATAAAGAAAAAGAAAGAAACTCAAGCGCGCACATCTTAAGCTGTAGGAGTAGAAATTTCTTGTGACCAATCATTTGATTTAGGTATGAATCCACCAGAATAAATAGAGAATAGACTTCAAGAGGGTGCTAGACCCTTAACTATGATGGATTTAGATTAGGTAACAGAAGGCAAGCTATGGCTAGCATTGTGTAGCCTAAGATTAATGTTGATAATTTTGAAATTCCTTATAGTATTATGCCAATGCTTAGAGCTTCTTAATTTGGTGGTATAACTTTTAAAGATCCAAATGAGCATTTATAGAATTTTCTGGATATTTATCATCTTTTCAAAAGTAATGGTGTGTCTAATGACACTGTTAGGCTTAAATTTTTTCCATTTTTCCTTCAATATAAGGCTAGAGTATGGGTAAATACTCGTCTTCTTGTTTTCATTACAACATGAGACACCTTAATGAAGCTGTTTCTAGCTAAGTTTTTTCCACTTAAAAAAATTGTAAAGATGAAATTGAAATTAGTTCTTTCGTACAATATGAAAATGAAAGTTTGTATGAGGCACGGGAAAGATATAGGGAAATGTTGGCAAAGTATCCTAGTTATAGTTTTAATCTTGACAATAAGTGGACATATTCTAATAGGCCTCACACTCTCTACTTACTACATTATAGATGCTGCAGCTAGAGGAAGTTTTATGTATAAAAATCCAAATGAAGCTTATAAATTGATTGAAGAGATGGAAACCAACAGTTTCCAATATAATTTTGAAAACCATCTAAGAAGCGCGTGGGGTGTATGCTATAAATGATACATTTGCTTTAGTAACCCAAATGGATATCTTGAACTAGAAATTAGATAATTTAGTAAGTGGAGTTGGAAGTGATGGAAATTGAAACCAATTTGAATGCGAGCATTGTGATAATTCCTCCCATATATCATTAAATTGCCAATTAGGTAGCCTTTTTACTAGAGAGCTTGATCAAGTATAATATGTGATTTATAATAAGAAAAGGAATGATTTTTATGTGAATACCTACAATTCTAGATAGAGAAACCAACTAAATTTTTCTTAGAGAGATAATCAAAACACTTACCAATCCACAATCCAACCACAAAGAGCCCTACCACTAGGTTTTAAACAAAATCCACCTCCACTTAAAAAATCAAATTTGGAAGAGCTAATATTGAAATTTATGCAAAGTAATTAGTCTTGCTTGCAAAATCATGAAGTAGTAATTAAGAATTTAGAGACTTAAGTTGGCCAAATTGCTTAGCTTTTACAAGAGATGCTTCCTAGTAAGCTACCAAGCACAACTGAAGCTAATTATAGGGATTATGCCAAGGACATTACCTTAATAAGTGATAAAGAAATGGAGAGTAGGGAAGTGGAAAAGAAGAGTGATGTAGAAATTAAGAAAAATGATGAAACAATAGTGTTAAGCATTAAAAGAAAAGTGAAAGGTAAAGAAGTGATTAATGAAAATTAGGACCAAATCCAACCATGAATTCCTTACTCCCAAATGTTAAATAATGCAAAGTTGGATAAGCAATTTAGGATGTTTGTAGAGAGGTTTAAGAAATTACATAGTAACATCCCATTTGCTGAGGCCATAACACAAATTCCATGTTATGTAAACTTTTTAAAGGAAATTTTGTTAAAGAAGAGAAAATTAGAAGATAATGAAACTGTTAAGTTTAATGAAGAATGTTCAGAAATTCTATTAAAGAAGTTGCCTCCTAATTAAAGGACTTTGGTAGCCTTACCATTCCTTGTGGAATAGGCAATTTGCAAATAGAGAGGGCGCTTATGGATATTGGAGTTAGTATTAATCTAATTCCCTTCTCTGTCTTTAAGAAATTAGGATTGGATGAACCAAAACCTACAATAGTTTCACTGCGATTGGTAGACGTTCAATTACCTATCTAAGAGGGATTATCGAGGATGTTTTAGTTAAAGTTGATAAGTTTATTTTACCTGTGGATTTTTTAGTATTAGATATGGAAGAATACTATAAGGTGCCCATCATTCTTAGACGATCATTTGTGTTATAGCAAGGGCACTAATTGATGTATATGTCGGGAAATTAATTTTGCAATTCCAAGATGAAGAAATGGAGTTTGATATATTTAAGGCAATGTAGCATCCCATGGATAATGACTATTACAATTTTATAGGAATTCAGTATTACGTAAGTGACCCTTCAATAGTATTATGTTTTGGTTCTTTGTAGAGGGTGTTAACTCATTCTTAGTCATTAGATTTGAATGAAGAAAAAATTACTGAGGTTTTGGTAGCTTTAGATACAAGATAGGAGTCTTCTAGCTAGAACTTTTTGAGGAAATTTAATGATTTGGAAAGGTCTCTTAAACCTTTACCAAAACCATCAATAGAAGAGGCATGAAGGTTAGAATTAAAGCCCTTTCCTTCTCATCTTAAGTATGCCTTTCTAAATCCTCCAACATAATTACCTCTTATCATTTCATCTGCACTTAATGAAAGTATTGAGGACAGTTTATTGAGAGTGTTAGATGATCATATTAGAGCTATAGATTGGACCATTTCAAATATAAAAGGTTTAAGTCCTTCAATTTGTACACATAAAATTTTTGTGGAAGAAGATAG
Source organism: Pinacopodium congolense (assembly GCA_028565735.1). Classification (NCBI taxonomy): domain Eukaryota; kingdom Viridiplantae; phylum Streptophyta; class Magnoliopsida; order Malpighiales; family Erythroxylaceae; genus Pinacopodium; species Pinacopodium congolense. The sequence continues at coordinate 14,333 of JAOXYD010212098.1, forward strand.
TAAGTCATTTGTCCAACCGCAACAAAGATTAAATACCTAATTTAGCAATTTAAATAAAAATTCTAGAATATAAAAATTAAACAAAACTGAAATTTAAATGAATTAAATCTTAAGAACATTCATAAAAACTAACTACTAAACATAGATGAACCAAACACTATATGGATAATTGAAACACTATGAAATAAAAATTTAAATAACCTAATACTTGATCAAGATAAATCTGAAATATTATCATTCAATGTTTGAAAATAAAAAAATATTCAAAGATCTAAATGAAACAATAATCAAATGGTTACGGAAAATAAGAAATTCAACTATGGAATGAAAAACAAGAGATTCGAACTTAGAGAAGGAAACAACAAAACTTGGCTAAGCTATGAAACATTTTTTCAACATGGATGTAAACCAATTAAATTGAGAATAACACGTTCAGCTATGGCAAATGAAGAACATAAAATGACAAAATGAAAAAAAAAGCAAGAAAGAATTCAATTCATGTGCAGCTCTGATTGTTGACTAAGATGAAGCTCCTCTCCATGTCTTGGATGCATTCGACTTCTCTCTTTGGTTAAGGTCTCCAAGTTGCAATTTTTTGACCAAGTCTTACACCATGAAATACTTCCTTGACGCTTAAGAAAACTTCAATCCCATGTATGAAGAAGAAGACAAAAACAGCCCATCACTTTGAGCTCTTCACGTCTTAAGCCAAGCCTCCCGATCTCTCCTCCTCTTTCCTCTTTGTGTTTTATTTGTGTGCAGTCATCAACAACACTCCTCAGCCTTTCTCTAGGGCTTTGTCCTTTAATTTCCAAAATAAAATCAAGTCTTGCCAATTAAAACGTTGTTTTTTTTAGCCATTCCAAGAGTGAGACATGCTCTTGCTATATATATTGATCGTTGTTGCTGTTTGAACCCTTTAAAATGCAAGACCAACACGTGCTTTTAATTCAATTACAAAACTCTTTTTCAATGCTTCTAATCACTTCTAATCTTCTTATTTTCTATATAAATTTATGTTTACTAATTAAATATGCATCAACACAAAATATAAACACAAAATAAGTATTTAGGAAATAAAATAGAGTTGAATTCATATTGAAATATATATATATATATATTATATAATTTAACCCTATCAGGTACTATGAAGTTTTGGTGGATGGGAAGAGAAGTGGAGTTGAAAAGTGAAATTGGTTAGGAGTTGAATGAAATATTGGAGAGAAGAATGACTAAACTGAAGGGTAATGATAGTGGTGATACTATATGCTATTTCTTAGTAGTTGTTGAAGCAAAATTTGATAAGGTAGTAGTAATTGATGTCAAATTGGAGGAGGCGGTGGATCCTACCTTAGGATATTAGAGTATATCAGTAGGGTCAAGCATAGAGGAATTAATAACACAAGAAAACAAGAAATTAGAGCTCATTCTACAGGATTGAAATGATTTTTTTGAAGCATTAAAAGGATTACCATCTAAATGCTTTTATGGTCATCGAATACCTCTTAAAGAGGGTGTTAAAGTTATTAACTTAAGACCTTATAGGTACTAAGGAGTTGAGAATGGAATTGTAAATGAGCTGGTAAACAAAATACTAAAGCAGAAAATAATAAGAAAAAGTGTTAGGCCAATTGTAGCCTTGGTTATCTTGATTAAAAAGAAGGATGGCTCCTAGTACTTTTATGTAGATTACAAAGCCCTTAACCAAGGAACCATTAAAGATAAGTTCCCTATACCTTTAACAGAATACTTGTTTGATGAACTAGGAGGTGCACTGTATTTTTCTAAGATTGATTTATGATTCGGTTATCATCAAATAAGAGTTTATAAACCTGATATCGACAAGACTGTCTTTAGAACTCATGAAGACCATTATGTGTTTTTGGTTATGCCATATGGCTTAACTAATGCTACAGCAACTTTCAAAGCTCTTATGAATCATGTGTTTAAGGTATATTTGAGGAAATTTGGGTTACATTTTTTTAATGATATCTTTGTATATAGTAGTACATTTAAGTAGCATCTGGATCAACTTAGAAAGGTTTTAGACATTTTGAGATCCAATAAGTTATATGTGAAGCTAAATAAGTGCTCTTTTAGAGCTGTTAGAGTTGAATATTTAGGTTATACAATCAATAGAGTATGTGCAGCTACTGATCCAAATGAGATTAAGGTGATTCGATAATAAGAGGAGCCAAGAAATGTTAAACAGCTAAAAATCTTCCTAGGATTGTGTGGCTACTACAAATAGTTTTTTAAGAATTATGGGATGATAACAACACCTCTTACTAGACTTTTGAAAAAAGATTATTTTTAGTATAGTAATGAATCAACTCAATCTTTTAATACTCTTAAAGAGGCTTTAATCTCTGCTCTAATGTTGTCATTACTAGATTTTTCTAAGGATTTTATCTCAAAAGAAAATGCTTGTAATGAATGTTTGGGAGCAGTTTTAATGCAAAATGGTGATCCAATTGCTTATGGTAGAAAAAAAACTATCTAATTGTTTCAAGAACCTCTCTGTTTATGGAAAAAAGACTTCTTGGAAATTATTATGGCTATTAAGTGGACTCCTTACTGGGTGGAAAACATTTCATTATTTAGATTGATCATAATAGTCTAAAATATTTGATGGACCAAAGACTTACAACTCCTTTCTAGTAGAGTTAATTGCCCAAGCTAATGGGTTTTGGCTTTTCCATTCAATATAAAAAGGGTTATGAGAATTATACTATTGATGTGCTTTCATGGCTGAGTAGTTCACAATTATTGACTTTGACTATTTTTGAGATTCACACAACCTTTTTTAGGAGCTACAACAAAGCTAAGAGAAAGAAAATACTATCCAGCATTTACTTAACTAGTTGAAGTCAAGACCATTGTAAAACACTACCTATACTTGGATAGTTGATCAAATAAAGTGAAAAGGTTGTCTAGTGGTTGGGAATTCACCAGTTTTGTGACAGAAGATCCTAGCGTTTTTCCTAATTCAAGTTAGGGTGGACATTATTAGTGGTAAACTTATAAAAAATTCATTTTTTTCTTGGAAGAGTTTATAGAAGGATGTCAGGGATGATGTAAAGAATTATGAGGTATGTCGACAAAATAAATATGAGGCTATAAATCCATATGGTCTTTTGTAGCTGTTGCATTGGTTAGGTGAATTTAAAACAGCGAGTGATTCTGAAATGATTTTACTTTAAAAACCAACAGACCTTAAGGCAAGTGCACTAGTGTAAAAGTAATAAAGTGGAGTAATATTTCAGACTCCGAGTATTGAACCCATGGGAAAAAAGTTGCTTAATTACTAGGATGACCGGATTACAATTATTTAGGAAAAATCTAGAGAAATTGATTAAAAATTAGAAAATGGCTTAAACTTGACTACTTGGCTTAAAAACTTCAAAATTGATTTTAAATTGCTTCGAAAAAATTATGAAAATTACCAAATGTGTAAATTAGCTATGGATTAGATGATTGATGTTTTAATTGAGTTTAAAAATAAGTTAAAAGTCTGATTAAAGTCCTTCATAAAATCGAAACAAATCGATGGTTAAAACTTTGCTTTTTCTCCATTTTATCTTATCTAAAGTTTGGTTATGCTTTAAAATCAAGTAAATGGGCCTTAATTTCAAGAAGGTGAGTTTTAGAAAATTAATTCCAGAAATCTAACTTTCATAAAAAAATCCAGGTTTGATCATGCAATAATTAATTCGTGTTACTTATTGATTTTTCAAACAATTTAAGATGATTTCTTATGCTTAAACTATCTTAAACACTAATCTTAAGTGACCAGCTTAAAATTGGTTCTTTCAATCCTTCATTAAGCAAAATACAGACATTTAAACATGCATTGAAACTCTTTCAAGGCATCAAAACATCAATCCATATCAACAGAAATGATTAGCCACACATTTGAATCAAAACATACAAGATATTCATCTTAAACCACATAATTAGATAGATCTACAAATATGAGTTGAATAAAGTAGTTTAGAGGTTACAAAAATTGTTTAGAAAGCTCCTAGACAAGTCTTGAACTTCTTAACTTGATCTGGACATCAACTCAGCTTCTGAATCCACAACATCTAGTAAGAAAATCAAAGAACATTCAAGAATATACACATAAGAACATGAACTTTGATTAATCCAAAAAAATAAGAGAATATAAGTAATGATCTGAGTTAGAAAACCCCTATGATGGTTTAGAAACTCATATATATGTCTTAGCTTTGGTCTCTAACAAAAAGCAACTCAAAATATACTTTAAAACTCGAAATACAAGTGTTTGAAGCTTGAACTATCGATGAGAAAATAAGAGAGAAGCAAGAGCTTCTCCATTTAATCTTGATTTGAAGTCTACAGATTAATCCATGTTTTTTGTGTTGTTCTTGGAAGAATGCAAACTCTAGAGACTCCCTGCATGTGCCTGGAGACAAGGAAATTAATTGAAGACATGCCAAAATTGAAATCTTGAAGATTTGGAGCTGAAACTGTTGACTCCATGTACAACGACACCTTGCCTCCCTACAACGGCACCCTGAGAGGGTGCCGTTAATGGTCGAATTCAGACCCCTTAAAAGGCACCCTGTTCTTCCATCAACGACACCCTACCAGGGGGCAGTTGATGAGCTGAACCAAGGAAGTTCCTTCATGTTTTTGGTCTAATCTTCATTATTAAGCTCTATTCTGCAAATTAACCATAATAGGACATTAATTGGACACTTAAGCACTAAATTAGGGGTCATAATTTAACAAATTAACCATTAAAACTATATCAATTTGACTCCTAACAGGAAACCCCCTTGAAAAAGATCAACTAGTTGTAACTGGTAGGCATTCTTATGAGTCATAAAAAAGAAACTAGAAACAACTAAAAGAAAGTGAAAAGCATTAAATAAAAGTAAAAGTGAAATGGAAATAAAAGTGTAACAAAGGAAATCCTATGATCCTGCAAATAAGTTGGATGGAAAATCACTGAGGAGATGTTGAAATGTAATGAAGGAGAAATATTTCACTTACATCCCTCACCAATCGAGGGATATATAATTTATCTCTCTATCCATTCACTATAAAATTCATCATTTTCTTTCTTTACCTCATATATTCGAAATGGAAATAATTTAGTACCCTTGAATTGACCATATCTCTTTGGATTTAGTTTCCCTAGAAAGAGTCTGAGTTAGGAATTATAGACCAATACCTTGTCATCCATTATAAAGTTTTTGTGAAAGAGTTGTTTGTCATGCTATTTCTTTAAGTTCTCCTTATATTGCTTCAAATTATAGTCTGCCTCAAATGTTAACTCGTCAAGCTCATGAAGCTACATAAACCTCCTAGTACCTTAGTAATGCAAATTAAATTTAGAAAATTAGTGGCCCAATATGTACTATATTCTCAGGAAGATGGAAAGCCTTTCCAAACATTGTTTTGAATGCTAACATGCATATCGGTGTTTTAAAGGTGGTTCTATATGTCTATAACGCATCATCTAACATTAATGACCAATCTTATGCAAAAGAATTAATAGTCTTCTATAATATTTTCCTTAATTTTTTGTTGTATAACTAAAATTGCCTACTAGATTGAGGTTGATATGATATAACAACCTTGTGAATTATCCCATATTCGGCAAATAAGGTGTCAAAAAGTTTGTTGTAAAATGTGAACCCTCATCACTTATAACGGCCTTAAGTGTCCTAAAAATGAAATAATGTAAATCCTCATCACTTAGAACATTGCTATCCTATTCTCACATCCATGGAATTTGTAAGCATACACTAGGTTCAAATTACCTAAGGGAAGGTAAGATAT
>JAOXYD010212129.1:0-20143 GCA_028565735.1 Pinacopodium congolense
TCGAATTAATTATGAAACTATACATTGAAAGATAGATTAATTTGAGCTAATTTTATATGTGGCCAACCGCAATCAAATTTAATGGAAAATGCACTATAATTTAATTAATATTGCAATATAATTTAAGTTTTAAAAACTTGTAAAGTGAAAAGATAGGGAAAGAGAAAAGTAAACCAATTTATAATGGTTCAATATACCAACCTCGCCTACATCCAATTTTAAATCATTTGTTGAAAATTTCACAAAAATCTTCTTTAATGGGTATAGGTAACTCTTACATAAAAGCAACCTTTCTTCACGATGAAGAGTTACTCTTACAACTTAGATTCAACAAGCCCACAAGAAAATTACAATAAAAAAGTGTCTTACTTGACTAACCAATATGTTTACAAAGGGGCTCATAAAAAAACTAATTAATGAATAAACCAAACTCCTTTAAAACACACTAAAAAAATCATTTAAACTATCACTAAACTATTTTTGAGTCACGATCACTCAATTGGCTACTCCTAGATTCCTTAAACATATCCCAAAATACCTATTTATAATTAAAAATCCACTAACAAGCCATTATTACTATTGATGTGAATTTAAAATCATTAAACATAAAAATTCCTGTTAAAAACTAGTCATTATTTATGGACTTTCGGTGCATTGTTTGACTAATCCCATCTATTAATTGACCAACCATGTAAAACAGTAATGTTTATTCTATTGTTATATACCACTATTTTCCTTTTAAATGAAACAAGAAAAACCCAGTTTAGTGTACATTGTTAAGCCAATGTGAACTTACTGCTCGACCAATCCAAACAAAAAATACATATTGATCAACTACTCACCCTAGCATTAGTCGATCAATCTCGTCATAAACTAATTTTTAACACTTTCAACAATTTTCCTAAATACATCTAAACTGTGCCAAAACTTATTCAAATTATTATCTTCCACAGATCTTAACTCAAATACACTTCAAACAAGTTTCCTAAAATATTTTAATTCATAAAGAGAATTATTAATAAACATTTTTGCAAAACATTCCTCTTAATTATACAATTTGTATGAAAAATTTCTAAGTATAGATGCATTTGTATGATTTGAACTTTTAAACATTTTAGAAAGACTAAGGTAAGACTTATAACAAGAATTACAAAGAGTAACCTATTTAAATTCACTATCTTGATCCTTAAGTCTTCATTCAACATTTTGGTCTTCATAAATCACCATTTTAACTCTAATGCTCCAAGTTGTGTATTCACACTTCTTTTCTCAATCCTATAGTTCAAAAATGTGTTCTTTTACGATGATAAAACTATGTGATATTAGGGAAACATAAAATGCAAATCATATACTAAAAATCCATATTGCTTACCCTAAATTAAACATCACTTAAAATTTCTCCCTTTTATTGAAGTAAAAAATAATACAAGATGAAACCATCAAAATTGTCAACATCATTAACATACTCAAAATCATCAAAAAATAAAAAAAATCATCAAAATTATCAAAATTTAAAACTCCCAAATGTCATCAGTAATAAAACTCATCAAAATTAACAAAGCTCAAAACTCCAAAAAATTTATTAAAAAAACAAGAATACCCCTTAAATTCATTCATTATAAACAACATATAAACATCAAAATCACCCAAACAAAAACTCCCTTAAAATAAAAGCAACTAATATAACATAATTTCTCTTTCTTTTTAGAATTATCAAAAAGAAATGTACAAATGCATAAACTAGTAAATATCATAAAGAATTTCCATTTATCATGCCTAATTTTTTCCTAATCATGCAAAACTATCCTCATTCATTGCTTTAGTGAAGATATTTATAAATTAATGAGTTAAATCAACAAATTCTAATTTAATATCACAATTTTGTTTAAGTTCTCTAATAAAATAAGATGGAATCTCTATATGCTTTACCTTAGAATGTTAAATCAGATTCTCAGTCAAGCATATGAAACTAGTGTTATTTCACTTAATAGGAATTTTTGTGAGCTCTATGCCATAATTTATAAGTTATTGCTTAAGTTAAAGTATTTGAATACATCAACTACCCACTACAACATATTCGCCTTTCACTATTGATAAAATTATCAAAATTTATTTCTTACTAAATCATTAGATTAATGCATTGTTTCATTTGACAAGTGCCAAATATATATTTTTCTATCTAATAAGATACTAGGATAATCATCTAAATGTCCCACTAAATCTGAAAATGGATCCTATGGATACAAAATTCCTAATGTGTTAATAGCAAATAGACGAGATTCTTTAGTATATGCTTAAAATTTTATCCATAAATATATACTAAATGTGATTTCAAGTCCACCAAAAGTAAGATAAAGAAAACCTCTTATCATACCTAGATAAAGCTTGACATCTAGAATTTTACTTTATTCATCTTGTTTAACTTTATTAAAGTGCTCATGAGTATCCCTAATGGCTTGGATTGATCCATTCCAAGTAGTTACTTAGTATACATTTCTTGATTGATGAAAATTCCTTCTTCTATTTGTTTGATTTATAGTATAAGGAAGAAATTTATTTCACCCATCATACTCATCTCAAACTCCCTACTCATATAGTTTGAAAATTCATTACATAAGCACTCTTTAATGGCATAAAAAAATATTATCATCTATATATATTTGAATAACCACAATATCATTTTTATCCCTCTTATCTAAAGGAAAAGTACTTGATCTCTCATACTATACCCTAGGTACTTATTTTAAACCATATAATGCCTTAGTAATTTTTAAAAAATGATTAGGTGTATTATAATTTTTAAAACCAAGAGGTTGTTTTACATAAACTTCTTCTCGAATGAAATCATTTAAGAAAGCATTTTTAACTCCTAATTGAAATAACTTGAAATCCATATATAATGCAAATGCAAGTAAAAGCCTAATTGCTTCTAACTAAGTTATGGATGGAAATTCATATACCATGCCTTCTTCTTAGTTGTAAACTAACTTAGCCTTATGCCTTACTTTGATACCTTCCTCATCTAGTTTATTCCTAAAAATCTATTTTTTACCTATTATTTAAGGGTCTCTAGGTCTAGGTACTAAAATTCATACCTTCTTTCTTTCAAATTAGTGCAATTCCTTATTTATAGCAAAAAATTCAATTCTCATCACTAATTGCCTCTTTTATACTTTTAAGATCAAATTGGGAGGTAAATTCAAGATGAGAAATAGCTCTAAAAGATGATATAGTATTTTCCCCTTGATGAACATTACCTAGAATTTATTTATATGGACGATCCTTCTTGTATTTCCAATCCTTGAAAATCTCCTTGTCCTTTTTACTTTCCTCATTTGGTTCAATAACTTGTCTACTTAGCTTTGTCAGTCATTTGATGATCTACCTTATCTTCTTTAATGTTTGATTTCTTAATATCTTTGGATAAACCACATTAACTTTTTCAAGAGGGTTCTCTTACTCTTAAAAGGGTTAGTTTCATCACATATAACATGCATAGCTTCTTTTGTGAGAAGTTTTTTTTTATTGAGCAACCTATATACCTTACTCGTGAAGGAATAACCAACAAAAATATGTTCATCATTTTTTGATTTATAATTTCTTATATTATCCTTAGTGTTTAAAATATAGCATTTACAACCAAATAATTTAAAATAATTAATCTAGGGCTTTTTCCATACCAAAGTGTAGAAGGAGTTTTAGCCATGGTTGTATACCCTATTAATTATATGATATGTATAAGCAATAACTTTTATTTAAAAAAAACTTAGGCAAATCATATTGATTAATCATAGATCTAACCCTTTTTTATAATGTATTATTTTTATTTTACACAACATTGCTTTTTAGGGGCCTTAGATGTAGAAAAATTATGAAAAATGTTAATCTCATCAAAAAAATTCAAAAAAATTAATTTAAAATTCTCTACCATAATCACTTCTAATAGATGAAATTGTAATTCCTTTTCCAATTTGAACCCTCTTAGTAAATTTCACAAAAGATATAAAAAAAATTAATCTTTACTAGCTAGAAAAAGAACCCAAATAAACTTACTAACATAAAATCATCTATGGTGACATATGTGCAAAACTTACCTTTTAAGCTAGTAACTTTAGAAGGACTAAAAAAATCCTTCCCAAATTTCATGTTAAGAAGCCTATTTAGTAGTCAATTGGAGTTAAGATTTGAGATAAGCTCTATGCTTGCATGTCTAAGTCTCTTATACCATACCCATGCATCTTTAATAAAAAAGTAAATGCTTCATGTCATGGTTAAAAAAAATAACTAGATAAATAATGTAAATATTTCTTTCTCTTTTTCCTAAAAATGTAGTACAATTATCAACAATCCTAGAGATTATGCATGTATTTTGGTCCTTATTAGAAAAATGAATTACACTTAGGAAATTATGATTTAAGCTAACAACTAGAAGAATATTATCAATTAAAGTTTGATTTTCTATAAAAACCTTTCCAATGCCAACTATCTTAACCTTGGCATTGTTTCCAAATGTGACAAATCCTCCATATTTGCTTTTGAAGGAAATGAATTGAGAAACATGATTGCTCATGTTTCTTAAGAATCCATTATCCACATATCATTGTTCTTTTTCCTTGTAACATACAAAACAAAGAAATTATTTTATTTTAGGTACCCACACCAATTTTAGTCCATAAGGGTTAAAAACTTTCCTACCATTCCAACATATTGACACCTTATTCTACCTCCTTTGTATGTCATGACAAGATCTTTCAATGTGTCCAAAGTTACCATAAAAACAATAAATCATAGGTGAATGATGATGAGTCCCATATGTTTATCTGTATGAATTCCTAGATCTTTAATTATAAGTTCTCATGTGGTAATGACGCCTAGTTAGGCATTATGTCTAACTTGATGAGATACATTTCTAGGTCTAGTCTTAGGACTATATATGTAAGTATAAAAATTTCTTCCACGTTGGGACCTATATATAGATGCAATAAGTTTATGTGGATTTATTATATGTTCATCATCTAGGTTCTTTCCCTTAACAAAGGTGGTTTTCGCATTTGAAAATGCAATCTATCTTAAACCATATCTATCATTTGATGATCTTTGTGTACCTAGTATGCATTCTAACTTTTCCCTTCCCTTAATGAATTTTGACAGGTATTCCTTATGGCTATCTAATTCTTTCTTTAATAAAGCATTTTCATCTATCAATTCTTGAACATCATTTATATTTATGGATTCTAACATGCTATATAATTCTTTTCTAACTTCTCATGTTCTAAATTTCATGCATCTAAAATTTTTAATGTCTCCTTATACTTATAATACAATTTTTTTTCGAAATCAAGGACTTAAGCATTTAACAAGTTCGTCATAAGGAAGATCAACATTATAATCATCTTCATTGCAAAAATTGGAACAAGGTTGTAACTCTTTGTTAGCCATAAAACATATGTGTGACACTTCTTCTTTACTTTCTAATTCACTTATATCATCTTGTGTTAGGACTTTTAAAGCTTTATTTTTCTTACCATCCTTCTTATTTCTTTTGTTAATCCTTTCTCCATCTTTGAGGAGAGGGAATTATTCTTTCATATGGATAGATTCCTTACACCTAAAATAATTAATATTAAGGAATTTATGCTTGGAGTCATATTTACCTTCATCCAAGTCCTTACTTTTTATGAAGTTGTTCTTCTTTGAGAATTTCTTGAAATTCCTTATAAGTAAAGTAATCTCCTCCTCATCATTATCACTTGTGGAGGCTTCATTATCATTAGATTCTTCCTTTGATACCTTGAAAATCATGTCCCTCATTTTATGAACAATCTCCTCATATTAAATCCCCTTTAGCCTTATCTTATATGTAAGGGAAGATTTTTTCAATTCTTCCAAGGGTCAGTGATTTAAATTCTTAGTTTCTTAGATTATTGTTACATTAGCTTCTCATAACTTAGGTAAAGACCTTAAAATCTTCCTCACTAATTCAATGTTAGATAATTCTTACCTAATCTTGTAAGAGCATTTATAATATTAATAAATATAGTATATATGGAAGAGATACTTTCATTGTGAAGCATGATGAAGAGTTCATATTGATGTGTAAGAATACTAACCTTACTCACTTTCACTTGATTGGTGCCCCTATATGTTATCTTTAGAGAATGAGAAACACTATATGCTATGTCATAAATAGATATAATTAAACTAAGGGATGTTCTAATCATGTGTTTTGATGATGAAAAAAATATTATTGTTACTAATGTTTAAGTTTTAATGCAATTGTAAGATAGGTAAATGTTTAAAATATAAGAACATATTTATGCAGCTTAAGATAGAAGAGTTAGAACATGGATGAAATGTTAAAGAATGAATATCAAGTGATGAAAAAACATTAAGATAAGAAGATCAAGTTTAGATATGTTTAGGAAAGTGTCTTAGAATATAAGTTTCCTAAACTTGATCTTTATCAATGCTTGAAAGGGTTCTCATATTTTCAAGTCATATTTCCGTGAAAATTTGCATATAGGATTTACGTTATGGTTTTAACGATTAATTGAATTTTTATATGGCATTAACATGTTAGGAATTGTTTTAGAAAGGCATGTAGATATTAACGTGTTTAATCAGGAGGTAATGTATTAAATTATGTTAATGATTGCTTCTTAATGAGTTTGAGTTAATTGAATTGTTACTTGAAGTTGCTTATGTGTGTTTGGATTTGTTTAAATATATTTATGATGTGAATTTTAATTTATAGAAGTTTAGAAAATGTTTATGAAAAGATTTAAGCTATTAAATAATGACAAGATCTTATAATCAATTCTTTTGATATATGTTTTAAATCTTAATTAATGTTAGGAAAGTATTTTGAAAGGTTTAGAATTGAATTGAGTCTTGTTTTATGTTTTTCTATGCATCAATGGTAATTTAATAAGAGCTAAATAGTGCCTGTCATGGGGGCCCTTTAACCCTTGCTCCCCAGTAAGCTCAACGACAATTGAGTAGGATGCTTTTGAGCTCCCCAGGTCCCACCGTTGAGCTCTCAATCTATAATGACTAGTTTTGGTTTTGTGTTTTAACTTATTTTTATATCCTAAATAACTAGTTTTACTATCCAACATCTTTAAAACCCTCCTAACCCTTTATACACCATTTCTAAACATTTTTATCACTTCTTAATTCTCTAGAAACAAGTTTACAAGATTAAAATCTCTTAAACATCAAAGCTACTTTTGTTTTTTTATGCTTTTACTTTCATTGCATTTTTTTTATTCTAATCAATTTTTAAGTGGTTAAGTTTGTTGTTTTCACTTTGCTTAAGGTCTCAAGATTGTGGTTCTCACTTTAGTTAAGGTCCAAGAGTACATTAAAGCTTTTAATTCAATTTTTAAGCACTCATGATGTTTGCTCAAACATCAAATTTATAGATTGCTTAAAACTGTCAAGTTTTGAGTTTGTCTTCATTTTACTTAAATTTTCTTGTTTAAATTGGTTTATAGTGGGACAAAATTGCTACATTATGCGTATTTGAGGTTCCAAGAGTGCATTGGAGTTTTTGTTTCAAATTTTTAAGTTTTATATTTTTTTAAGTTCAATTTTTTCAAGTTTCTCTAAAGCTATCTAGGTTTGGATGTTCTTAGCTTACTCTAGATTCAATTAATTTTTTAATGTGCTAAATTCATTTTTATTGTTGCAATTTGTTGTAAACTGATAGATTAATGTTCAAGTATACTTTTTATGTTGAGTTTACATTTTTTTTAGCAGATTAAAATCATTGCTTGAGTGAGTTTGAAAATAAAGATTGCATATTTTAATAGATTTTATGTTCTTAGGTTTAACCTGGATATTTGATGCCTTAATTTTGTTTTTGTCATCAATTTATTTATTTATTTATGATCTATCAAGGAGTATGAAGGCTTGTTATAATTTTAGTTTTCCTTTTAAAAGTTTAGAAATGTTTTATTGCATCAGCTTTAGTGAAACATCATAAAAGGTGTAATTTTGGTTACTTAACTTGGGGATTTATTTGTTTTAGTTATTAATTGTGTCTAAGGCTCATGTTTAACCTCAAAAACAGTGTTGATAGGTTGCTCTTAACTTGTGGAAAATAATATTTAAGTTATTGTGATTATTGTATGTGATTTTGATTGATTTATGCCAAGTATAAGTATTAAGGAATGCATAAAGCATAAGCATTGCATTGATTGCATTTGAGCCCTTTCTTCGATTGATTTTGATCAGGATTTTAATAAGTTATATAAGCTTGAATTTAGGCTTAGGTGGCCTAAGTTTAGGGGAAATTTTTTTTTCTTGATTAAATTTTCATATGCTTTATTCTTCATCTATTTAAAGATAGATTGTATTGGATTTCTCTTAACCCTTGTTAAATAAGATTGGGTAGGTTCCTCGTGACCCTTGTAATCAAGATTGTTATAAGGGTTACTCTTCACTCTTAAATTGGCATTCCTCTCTTTCTATATCCTCTTTATTTTTATGCAATTGTGTTTGATTTATTATTGATTGAATTTGATATATTTGGCTTAAGAATATCATTCTATTTATGTTTAATTTTGGTTTAAAGATTGCATATAGTTAAAATTAGCCTAAGTTGTCTAGATTGTTTAATTTAGATAAAAATTTTTAGATACCCAATTCATCCCCGCCCCTTGAGTCCCATAAGGCTTATAGATATCCTATTAAATTTATTTCTACCTAAGGTACAAAACAAGATGTGTACAACTTTACTATTGAAGGATACTAGCTTTTATCATTACTTTCTCGTTCCTCTTAAGATCCTTTTGACACTATTTCTCTTAAATCTACTTTTTTGACTATAAAGAAGAATTTCATCCTAATCTTTTGATATGTATAATTATTAGTCCTAATGGAACTTAAGAGGATGGGGAGCAGGAAATAAATTAGGTGTTCTTTAAAAAAATTTAAAATTATACCTACACCAATTTTTATAAGAATGTAATCTCTAATCACAATTTAACCAGTAATGTTAATGATGCCAATATAACTCATTAATTCAAATTCTAAGAATTTAATAACAACCATAAAATTTCATAAATTAAAAGAGTGTAGGGAAAAGAGAGCGCAAACCAATTTTCATAGTGATTCAACAAACTAACCCTTTGTCTATGTCTACTCTCTAAGATCACACTTGGAAAGTTTACTATAAAAAAATCTTCCTTAATGTGAAGATGAACCCTTACAAATTTTTCTTTAAGGGTAAAGATGAATCCACCAATCTTCCTTTAATAGGTGGAAAGTAACCCTTAACAAATATTACTTTCTAGAGGGTGAAGAGTAACTCTTTCATAATGATCTCAATCTTAATAACCAACTTCAATACATAAGCCCCCCCAACTCAACTCAAGCTATCATAAAAAATGAAAAACATAATCACTCTATCTTACTTGATTAAAACAATGTAAAAGAACTCAATGAATCAATATATAAAAACTTAAAAACTTAACACTTTCTCTCAAACTCATTCAGTTCAAAACCTTATCTTAAACTAACCCAAAAACTCATTCAACTGATAAAAATATATCAAAGATACATAAAGATTGTTCCACAATACTTGGTACTTTTATTTATGTCCTTCTCAAGCTCAAAAATCCATTAAAAACTCAAACTAGGTACTTGAACTATTCAAAATGTTGCTAAACATAAGAAAAAACTAGCTATTGCGTGTTTATAGGCTTTACTTGGTTAATCAATCACTAGTCAACCATTCCATGCAGGTAGGTTAACCATCATATTCAATTTTAGCACTGGTTAACCACTTCTTTAAGATTGGTTGAGCACTGCTTCTGTAGTTCAGTTTCTAGGCTGTAAAAACATATTAAAACTTAACTAAAACACTTCCAAACTAATTTTATTCACTTGAAATAAATTTAACTTAGTTTCAAATATTCTCTAAAAAGATTTTAATGATCAAAATACATCAATTAAACTTAAAAACTTAAAATGTCTTCACCAATGAAACTTTATGCATAATTTCAAACTTTTCATTCTAAAATTAATTCCAAACAACCTAAAACAATTTCTTTGCACCAACTCCAATTTTCCTTTAAATTATCTCCATTAGACATCAACATGTTTTTTTTTTCACATTTTGCATTAATTTATCTTTTCAATACATCAAAAACAAAATATTAGTAATAATTATTTTTTATCGTCATCAAAACTACAAGTTGAAACCTCCTTGAGTTTAACAATCTCGTCCTTTTGATGAAGACAAAGCATTTAATATTCAAGGAACATAAAAAGCAAAAACACATATTAAAAAACTATAAAATGATCATATTAACTATCACCTATCGTTTTTTTAATATCACTAATCTCTTCTCCCTCTTTTTGACATCATTAAAAAGTTATTAAGGAATTAAAAATATAACAATTATTAATGGAACCAACTACCAATTGTTAACTTACCTTTGTGATACCAATTTTATAGAAGTAATTATTAAGAAACCAATTTGTTAATAAAAAAATAACTACATATGATTTTTAACACATGATTCCAAATGTTAATGAGATCAACTACTATAAAAAAAATTTCACAAGAATGTCAAAGAGTATGCACAATTTCACGAAATTTTAAAAAAAAAACTAACCTCAATAATTCTTAATTTTCTCCTAGTGATGAAAAAATCTTTCCAATTCACTTATTTCTCTCCTTAAATTTAAACATCATATATTTTCATCATAAAAATCTCACTCGTCCTTAATTCGTTAATTATAATAAATTTCTCTGTCCTTAAATATGTACATCAATGCACTTTAGGGTAATAAAGCATGGAGGAGATTTAAAACATAAAATAGATTTAAGAAAACACATATTATGCATCTTTATAGTTCCAAAAAAATATATCATCCATTAAAAACACAATTCATAAGTACAAGTAACATTTAAAAAGTAATTCCCCTTGTATAAAAGCTCTAATATCACTAAGACCTTGTTTTCTATGGTTTTTGGTTTTTGGTTTTTGGTTTTTGGTTTCTATTTTCTGTTTTTGTTTTTCTAAATACATAAAAAAATAAAACAAATAAAAAGTAAAAAATAGTATAGATACTAATGAAAATACATAAAAATAGAAATAGAAAATGAAAAACAGATAATTAAACCAGAGCCCGAAACTTCTTCTATAAATATGCTATGAAAATTAAAAGAATACCAAATAATGTACTCCCCCTTTTTGTAAATCAAATATTCTAAATTAATGGAAAAGTACACAAGCAACAATATTTTTCAAAACATTTACCAATTTCAAAAATAATATCAATTTAAAAAATATTATATTTTGCTTATGCAAAAGCTCTAATCATCTCCCCCTAGGCTTATGCAATAAGTATTTCTACTTAAAATGTATGTCAACCTAATCAATATTCTCAAATAATCTTACATTATGAAAGTATAAGTATGCCTCCTTTCTGTATCACCAATGTTACCTCATTTTCTACTCTACACTTAGTTCAACAATATGCTTGCTTGCTTAGCTCATATAAGGATTTTTGGTGAATTATTCTTTTCCACTTATTATTAAAGGTAACACTTGTCACTTCTTTGTTTAACATTCATGTGATATCAATTGATATTGACCTAAAAAATAAAGAAACCAATGTGTCCTAGGTACCCATACCAATTTGGGTATCTAAGATCTTTTTCAACCCATACTTTTAATTTCATTCTTATAAATCTTTGTTTAACAAATAAAATTTTTTAATACATTTAAAATTGCCATAAAATAATAAGTTTTATATGCATTGTGCAAATGATAATGATTTTTATAGCCTTTATGCACATATATATTGGAAGGTTTTCTTTTATAATAAGTTCTCATGAGGTAATAATGCGACCTTAGATGTGTATAAGGTGTTTTTCTATGGCTATGTCCATGTATATGTGGCTTATGACAATAGGCCATGCTATTTTACCTAAAATTAGGCCTAAATATATGGATATTTGTTAAGGCTCAAATTTATTGAGTTTTTTTTTTGTAATTAAGACCCTTAATTCAGTGCTTAAATGTCCAATTTGTATTTTATAATGTCTAATTTGCAATAATTGGAGATTAAATGAAGATTGGAGCGAAAAAAAGAGTCAAATTGTCACATTCAGGACCAATACAAAGGTCTAGCTAGACCCTCTGTTACTTCTAGAGACCCCTGTATTGAAACAGTGATTTGGAACCAATATAGCGAGCTAAGGGTGTCGCATTACCTTGAGTCAACCCATCATATTGGAGGTCAAACAGATATATCCACCTTAAATCTCTACAATTATGGCTTGGGCGTGATATTTATTAATGATGTTGTCTTATAGTACCAAGTAGGAGGCTGCTAGAGCTGAAAAACAAAAGAAAATAATGAGACGTATTCAATCACAAAGAATTGGAGAGAGGGTTCTTCCTTCTCTCTCAGTTCTTTCTTGTAGATTTATAGCTTAAAATACTTGTAATTTAAGTTCTAGTGTGTTTTCTGAGTTTCTATTTGTTGGAGCTTATAGCTAAGACATATATTTGAATTTCTAAACTATCATAGGGGGTTTTCTAACTCAAAATCTTTAGGTATTTGCTCTCTTCTTAGATTAATCAAAGTTTATGTTCTTAATCTTACATCTTTGAATGTTCTTTGATATTTTTTTACAAGTTCTTGATGAATTAGAGCCGTGTTGGAGTCCAGAATCAAGTTGGAGGGCTCAAGACATGTCCAAGAACTTTCTTTGGATATTTTTATAACCTTTAAACATATGTTTTTAGCTCATAAATTCATATTTGTCAATGTATGTTGTTTAAGTTATATGTTTTGTATGATTTGATTAATATGTGTGGCTAAATCATTTCTATTACTAAAGATTGGTGTATTTATGATTTAAAAGAGTTTAAAGCATGTAAAAGGGTCTGATTTTTGTTTATTAAGGGTCTAAAAGTTTTGGCTTTAAGCTGGCCATTTAGGATTAGTGTTAAAGATCATCTAAGCTTGAGAAATCATCTTAGTTTGTTGGAAAACTTAATAAACAATAAAAATTAATTAATTAATGACCAAATTTGAGTTTTGGTGAGAGTTAGAGATCTGAGATTAAAAATCTAGAAATCCATTTCTTGAAATTAAAGCCTATTAACTTGATTTTAGGTATAACCAAACTTTAAATAAAAATTAATAAAGAAAAAGTAAAGTCTTAACTATAGCTTTATTTTGATTTTGCAAAGGAACTCTAAATCAACCCTTAAATTTGTTTTAAGTTCAATTAAATCATTAATCACCAAATCATTAGCTAATTTTCACATTTGTAAATTTTTAAAATTTTTTTAAAGTACTTAAAAATCATTTTCAAAATGTTTAAGCTGGGTTAGAGTAGTTAGCATTGTTTCAAGTTTTTAATCAAATTATTTGGATTTTCCTAGATAATTGTGATATAATTAACCATTTTTCCTATGGGATCAACATTTTGGGTTTAAAATACTCTACTTTATTATTTGTTCGATAGGTACACTTGCCCTAATCACGTTGGTTTTTAAAATAAAATCTTCAAAAGCATTCTAATTTTCATAATCTTATAACCAACGGAGCAATAAGTTTTTGGCACTGTTACCGAAGGATACAACCTTAATATTAGGAAAATTAGTGTCAATTACTCTACTTGTAAAAATTATTTTCCTAATTTTTATGAATTTTTATGTCTTTATTTACTATTTTTTTGTTTTTGTGATCTTATTATTTTTTGATTATCTTATTTACCTTATTTGTTTATTTTCCTTTGTTTAGCATTTTATTTAATTTTGTATGAGTAATCAAGGATGCAATCCCAAGTCAATAAAGTTCTATCTAGAAATAAAATGCACATAGATAAGGAAAAAGAAGAATCTCGAGCTACTACCTTTAATCCTTTAGAATTAGGAATATTTAGTGATAGAGAATTAGAACCTGTAGAGATGGATCTTAAAGAACGTGTAGTTATAAGACCTCAGGCAGAAAATAGAGAACCAAGTATGATGGACTTAGCATTAGAAAACAGAGGTAGACTTATGGCTAGCATTATTCGACCCAGAGTCACTGCAAATAATTTTGAAATCCCACATAGTATCATCTCTATGATTAGGTCCTTAAATTTGGAGGAAAAGCTTTAGAAGATTCCAATGAACATTTGCAAAATTTCCTTGCTACTTGTGATCTTTTTAAAGGCATTGGAGTTTCTAATGATGCAAGTAGGCTAAGGCTTTTCCCCTTTTCTCTTAGAGATAAGGTGAAAGCTTGGCTATTACTACATGGGATGAGTTAATGAAGTTGTTCCTATCTAAATTTCTCCCTCTACAAAGATAGAAAAAGATGAAGACTGAAATCAGCTCATTTATGTAATACGAAAATGAAAGTCTATATGAGGTATGAGAAAGATTTAGAGAGATGCTTGTCAAATGTCCTAGTCATGGATCCAATACGTGGAAACAAGTAGATATCTCCTATATTAGATTGACACCTTTGACTCGTAGTAACATTGATGCTATGACTAGAGGTACCAAAGGTTACAATCTCATTGATGAAATGGCTATGAATAACTTTCAATATAATTCTGAATGATACCTAAGAAAGCCATATGATGTTCATGAGATTAATGACACAGTAGCTCTTATAGCTCAAACGGAAGTACTGAATAAGAAGCTGGATAGTCTAATGAGTGGAACTAGTAGTAGTTCTCATAAAATTGAATGTGAAAGCAATGGTAGTACCTCCCATATATTATTGTAGTGTCAATAAGGTAGTACTTTTGCCCAAGAACTAGAATAATCTCAATATGTTGGAAATTTCAATAGGCCAAGAGAAAAAACATTCTCAAATACTTATAATCCTGGTTGGAGGAACCATCCAAACTTTTCATGGAGTAATAATCAGAACTACCAGTAACTATCGTAATAAATTCAAGTCAACGTTCAAAAAGCACCACCACCTACCTTTAGAGCCAACCAACCTCAAAGAGAGTTACCTAGTTTTGAAGAGATAGTTTTGAAGTATATCCAGTCTAATGAGTTTAAAATGCAAAACCATGAGGCATCAATTAAGAATTTGGAGACTCAAGTTGGAAAAATTACACAACTCTTACAAGAGAGGCTATCTGTTAACCTCCTAAGTACCACTGAAGCCAATCCTTGAGAGCAGGTTATCTTAAGAAGTAGAAGAGAGGTTGAGAATAAAAGGAAGAAGGTAGAAGAGAAAGGAAAGCAAGTGTTGGTGTAGAGTGAAGAAAAAGAGATAAAAAGAGAAAATGACAGAAGAGAGAGAGAGTCAATGACAGGAGAGAGAAAGAGAGAGAGCTGAAAAAGATAGAAAGGAAGAAGGACATGACAAAAGAGAGAGTTAAAGAAGAAAAGAATAATAAAGAAAAGGAAGAAGAGGTTGAAAGTTTAGAGAAGCCACCTAAGTTGTTTGCTGAGCCAAATATGCAACCACATAAGCCTAGGATACCATACCCTTGGAGGTTGAAGAATACACACCTTGATAAGTAATTTGAGAAATTCTTGGAGATGTTTAAAAAGCTTCATATCAATATCCCATTTGTTTAGGAAATTTCTCAAATGCCTTCCTATGCTAAAATTTTAAAGGAAATCCTATCTAAGAAGAGAGGATTGGAGGAGTATGAGACTATAAAGTTGAATGAAGAGTGTTCTGCTATCATGTTAAAGAAATTACCCCTAAAGGTCAAAGATCCTAGTATTTTCACCATTCCTTATACAATTAGTAACTTACAAATAGATAGAGCTCTAATGGATCTTGAAGCAATTATTAATCTAATGTCCTTATCTATTTTCAAAAAGTTAGGATTGTAAGGACCTAAACTAATGACAGTCTCGTTACAATTAACCAATCAATCTATAACCTATCCAAGAGGGATCATTGAGGATGTTATGTTGAAAGTTAA
The DNA here is from genome assembly GCA_028565735.1 of Pinacopodium congolense. Classification (NCBI taxonomy): domain Eukaryota; kingdom Viridiplantae; phylum Streptophyta; class Magnoliopsida; order Malpighiales; family Erythroxylaceae; genus Pinacopodium; species Pinacopodium congolense. The sequence goes on from JAOXYD010212129.1 coordinate 15,923, forward strand.
TAAATTTATTTTCCCTATTGATTTCTTTGTCTTAAATATGGAAGAAGACAACATAGTTCCTATTATCTTGGGAAGACCATTCATGAAGGCTACCAGGGCAATATTATATGTGCATGGAGGAAAGCTCATTCTCAGACTTCAAGATAAAGAGATTGAGTTTAATGTTTTTTGAGTAATTACACATCCCTCCACCTTGGATTCATATAACTTCATTGGATTTAATTTTATTCGAAATGATCCATTAAGGTATCTATGTTCAGATCCTCTGTAAAAAGCTTTAATCCATTAATGTTTTAAGGAAGTAGAGGAAAAGGAAGTCAAAGAAATATTAGAGGAGTTAGAAGTTAGAAAGGAAACCTCTAATTAGATTCAATATAGAAGGTTTGATATGTGTTGATGGAATAATTAAGAGATGTATTCCTACTGAAGAAATACCTTCCATCTTAAGTTATTGTAATTCAAGAGAGATAAGAGGACGCTTTAGACCTATTAGGAATACAAATAAGGTACTGGAGTATGGTTTCTACTAGCCAACTCTATTGAAGGATGCATTTCAATAAATTAAGGCTTGTGATAATTGCCAAAGGTCAGAAATATCTCTCGGTGACATGAGATGTCACTAAACAACATTTTAGTTTGTGAAATTTTTTATGTTAGGGTATTGACTTTATGGGACCTTCCGTTCGTCATACTCTAATTAATGCATCTTAGGGGCTATGGATTATGTAAGTACATGGGTTGAAGTAGTAGCACTTCCAACTAATGATGTAATAGGTGTAGTTTGGTTTCTGAAAATGAATATTTTTACTCGATTTGGGACACCTAGAGCCATTATAAGTGATGGAGGAATGTATTTTTGTAACAAACAATTTGAATCCCTTCTATCTAAATATAGTGTTACCCAGAAGATTGATACATCTTACCATCCTCAGACTAGCAGTCAAGTGGAAATATCAAATAAAGAGATTAAAAGAATTTTGGAAAAGACAGTTAGTTCTTTAAGAAAAGATTGGTCAATGAAGTTCGATGACGCACTGTGGGTATATCAAACTGCATTTAAAACACCTATTGGAATCTCTCCTTACAAGTTGGTCTATGGTAAGGCTTGCCATTTACTGGTTGAATTAGAACATCGAGCCTATTGGGATATTCATTTTTTAAATTTTGATTCAAGAAAGGTTGGCGAGGAAAGACTTTTGTGATTAAATGAGTTGGATGAGTTTTGTCTTGAAGCTTATGAGAACTCTAAATTATATAAAGAAGGAACCAAAAGATGGCATGACAAGCAAATCATTTAAAGAGACTTCAAAGTTGGTAATAAGTTCTTGGTATACAATTCAATACTGAAGTTGTTTCCAGGGAATTTGAGGTCCAAATGGACAGACCCTTATAATGTGACTAAGATTTATCCATTTGGAACAGTTAAAGTTAGCAATGGTGACTCATCTTTTAAGGCTAATGGGAAAAGAGTGAAGTTGTATGTGCCTAGTTCAATTGAGGAGTCTTCTAAGACTCTTTCACTATTTAATCCTCATTGAACTAGGAAATTTTCAAGTTAGGTAGTTAATTGTGTGTGTTTTGATTTTATATGGGTGTTAAGATTTAATAAATCAAGTGTTGAAGCTTTGGAAGTGTACTTGAATTAAGTTTTAGTTTTTTTTTAGGATGTCTTTGGTTTAGTGTGTTTAATTTGAATTTAGGTGTGTTTTAGCCTTGAATTGGAAGGAAAGTGATGAATATTTCAATCCATGTTGTTAGAATTTGAATTTAAGAGTTTTTGGTTACAAATTGGGAAGGAAATTGATCAAAATTGGCTTCTTTTGCCCATTTCTTTGTGTTCTTTATCTTTTTATTTCAGTTCCTACAAGACCATTTCCATACATCGATGGATCTTCAAGTCTATATCATACGAGTGTATTTCTTTCCCTACTCTCCTACCTTATGCTTTTCCATTTCTTATTTTAAACATTGAGGACAATGTTTCATTTATGTGTGAGGGAGGGATTTATCTGACTTGAGTATAGTTTGGTCTATAGTGATTTGATTTATCATCAATTTCATGGTAGTCTATAAATTATGGAAACATTTTTTTATTTTTATTCTTTTTATTGTTCATGCTTTCATTTGAATTTAATTATTTTGGCAATTTGAAATGTTATTTGGTTCATTTTGACTATTAAGGACTAAATACCTTTAATTCATTTCATAATTTGGAAGGTAGATACCTAAAGATTAGAAGGATTTTATACACATAAAATGCAACTCTTTAAGTAATTTTGTGACGTCTTTTAAAGCATTAACCTCATTCAAAGAAAAAGAACCGGAATTAACAAAAAAAAAAGAATAATTACTTAAGTAGTTAAATAAGTAAGCAGAACCACTCCTCTGATTTCAAATCTTGTGTATGTGTATATATATATATATATATAAAGAGAAAAATAAAAAGAAAGAAAAGAAACAAAATAAAAAACATGTATATGAGATTTGAAATTATGAGTGGGACACAATAATCCGTTGAATTACTGTGACACAGTTGAGTAACCAAGGGTTGTTCATGACAAAATGTTCACTTTCGTGTAAAAAGACTGAAGTGACCTCTCAATTATTCTGCTTGCAAATTTAATTAATTAGGTGATTCATTCAATTTCTTTTTAATTTTTGTTTGAAAACGATGTGGAAATGTCAAGAAGATGCTGCATTAAACTTAATCAATTGCCTTTTACAAGTGGAATTGATTTCTTAATTTAGGTTGACACTTGAAAAGGAATGAATGGAATTAAATGCATTTTTGAATTGATATGATTGATCAATTTTATAACATTTCCATGCGTCAAAAGTTTTTAAGGATCAAGAAAGCATTTTTAATAATTGTTGTGCCAAATTCTTAATTATTTTTACTATCTTTATACCCTATTATGAACTTGATGATTAATTAATTTTCTTGAGGACAAGGAAATGCTTAAGTGTGGGGGAACTGTTAAGGGTCAAATTGATATAGTTTTAATAGTTAATTTGTTAAATTATGACCCCTAACTTAGTATTTAATTGCTAAATTAATTTCTTATTATGTTTAATTTGCAGAGTGGAGCTTAATGATGAAGATTGGAGTAAAAACATGAAGGAACTCCCTTCTCTGGCAGGTTGCCATTAATTGAAGAATAGGGGGCTATTTATGGTGGTAGAAATCGAGCACTAACGGCATCCTGGTAGGATGCCATTACTTGGTGGCAAGGTGCCGTTAGTTGCCAGTGTCAACAATTTCAATTCCAAATCTTAATGATTTGAACCTTGGCATGTTTCTAATTAATTCTATTGTCTGCTAGCATATGTCGAAGGTTTTGGGTCTCTGCATGCAACTAAGAAAACATAGAAAACACGTAGAGATTTAGGGGACTTCAAATAAAACATAGATAGAGAAGCTCTTGCTTCTCTCTTATTTTATCTTAAATAATTTAAGCTTCAAACACTTGTAATTCGAGTTTCAGAGTGTATTTTGAGTTGCTGTAATTTGGAGACTGAAGCTAAGACATGTATTTGAGTTTCTAAATCATCATTTCAGGTTTTCTAATGTAGATCATTACTTATATTCTATTTTTTTTCAAATTAATTAAAGTTTATGTTCTTATGTGAATATTCTTAAATGTTCTTCGATTTTCTTGCTAGATCTTGTGGATTCAGAAGATATGTTGATGTCCAGTTCAAGTTAAGAAGTTCAATACTTGTCCAGAAGATTTCTAAACATGTTTTTTAACTTCTAAACTACTTTATTTAACTCATATTTGTAGATCTATTAAATTATGTGATTTAAGATGCGAATCCTGTATGTTTTGATTCAAATGCGTGGTTAATCATTTCTATTGCTATGGATTGATGTTTCGATGATTTGAAAGAGTTTCAATGCATGTTTAAATGTCTTTATTTTACTTATTGAAGGTCTGAATGAACCAATTTTAAGTTGGTCACTTAAGATTAGTGTTTAAGATAGTTTAAGCATGAGAAATCATCTTAAATTGTTTGAAAAATCAGTAAACAACATGAATTAATCCTTGCATGACCAAACCTAGATTTTTTTTGTGAAAGTTGGAGTTCTAGGATTAATTTTTCAGAACTCACCTTCTTGAAATTAAAGCCCTTTTACTTGATTTTAAAGCATAACCAAACTTTAGATAAGATTAAAGGGAGAAAAAGCAAAGTCTTAACCATAGCTTTGTTTTGATTTTG
>JAOXYD010212136.1:0-20143 GCA_028565735.1 Pinacopodium congolense
ATGTGTACAAATAGAAGGACTTAATCCCTTAATATTCGCTAAGGTCTATCTTATAGCATTTTGATGCTCTATAAGAACTCTAAACAATTTCTCCTCCATCGTATTAATTAATATTGACTAAATGATAACAGGTAATTGAGATGGAGGTCATAAAAAGGCGTACTTCAAATTTGAGGGAAGAGGCTTCAATTTCAAAATTGGTGGTTCTTCAATTGATGACCTTGGAAAAGATTGAATTGGCCTATCTAAAGGCTCAAACCTTCTAGATTGAATCCTACTCAATGTCTCCTTTCCAACTTATAACTTTTTCACAACTTCTTTAACTTCATCTTCCCCTGCTTCTTCAGAACTTGAATGGACTAAAGCCTTCTACAATGGATCCAAACAAAGATACTCGAATGAATCGCTTGGAGTTGAGTGAACTTCAATAAAGTTGCATGAATCCAGGGTGGAAGGATGCTTCATTCCTAAAAAAAATATTAAACTTAATCTCTTCATCTTGAAGTTTGAGAATGAGTTTTCCTCCATGCACATCAATCAATGCCCTAGCAGTGGCTGTGAATGGCCTTCCTAAAATGATAGGAACTGTACTATCCTCCTTTATATCCAAAACCAAGAAATCAATAGGAAAAATGAATTTATTAACTTTAACCAGAACATCCTTGATGATTCCTCTTGAATAGGTGACTGATCTATCTGCCAATTACAAAAAGACAATGATGGGTTTAGGTTCTTCTAATCCTAACTTCTTGAAAATGGATAAAGGCATAAGATTAATACTTGCTCCAAGATCCATCAAAGCCCTATCAATTTGTAAGATACCAATTGTATAAGGAATGGTGAAATTACCAAGGTCCTTGAGCTTTGGAGGTAACTTCTTCAACAGGATAGCAGAACACTCTTCATTAAACTTGAATGTCTCGTATTCTTCCAATCTTCTCTTCTTGGACATGATTTCTTTAAAAAACTTTGCATTATAAAGGAATTTGAGCAATTGCCTCAGCAAATAGAATACTGATATGAAGTTTCTTGAACATCTCTAAGAATTCTCCAAATTGATTATGCAAGTGGGTATTCTTCAACCTTTAAAGGTACGGAATCCTAGGTCTGAATGGTTGCATAGCTGGATCAGAGAACAACTTAGGTGTTTATGAACTTATACCCTCTTCATCCTTTTCTTGCTTCTTTTGTTCTTCTGTAACTCTCTCGCCTATCATGTCTTCATGTTTTCTCATCTTCTTTACTCTCCATTATCACTTGCTTTCCTTTCTCTTTTTACTTTCAACCTCTTTTCCACACTTCAAAGTAATCGCTTTAGCATGCTCTCTAAGATTGGCTTCAGTTGTGCTAAGAAGCTTACCAGGAAGCCTCTCCTATAAGAGATGAGCAATCTATCTAACTTAAGTTTCCAAATTCTTAATTGAAGCTTCATGGTTTTACATTTTAGACTCATTAGATTGAATATATCAAAGAATTGTCTCTTCAAAACTAGGCGACTCTTTTTGAGGTTGGTTGGCTCTAAAGCCAGGTAGAGGTGATCTTTGAGGACTAGCCTGAATTTGTTGAGGTGGATGAGGTGGCTGCTGGTAGTTCTAATTACTCCAAGAAAAATTTGGATGGTTTCTTTAACCAGGATTATAAGTGTTTGAAAAAGGGTTATCTCTTTGCCTATTGAAATTGATAACAAATTGAGCTTATTTTAGTTCTCGAGTAAAAGGACTTCCTTCTTGACACTCTAATGACAAATAGGAGGTACTTCTACAACTTTCAGATTCCATTCTTTAAGAACTACTAATAGAAATAGTCATCAGACTATCAAGCTTTTTGTTCAATATTTCCATTTAAGCTAAAAGAGCTCCTGAATCATTAATTATATGAACACCATATGGTTTCATTGGATGACGTTCGAAATTATACTAAAAACTATTTGTAACTATATTCTCAATTAGATTATAAGCTTCAGTTACGATCTTACGCATTATATTGCCACTAGCTATAGCATCAACGGTGCTACGAGTTGAAGGTGTCAATCTCGTGTAAAAGATATCGAATTATTGCCACGTGTTAAATTCATGGCTTAAACACTTTGCAAGCATCTCTTTAAATCATGCCTCATATAGACTTTCATTTTCATACTGGATGAATGAACTGATCTCAATCTTCATCTTTGCTATTTTGGCGGGTGGGAAAAATTTAGAAAGAAACAACTTTATTAGTTCATCTTGTGTAGTAATGAAACCAAAATGAAGTATTGACAACCAAACTTTCGCCTTGTCTTTAATAGATAAAGGGAAAATCTTGAGTCTAATTGCATCAACAGAGACCCCATTGGTTTTGAAATGATCACAAATTTCAAGAAAGTTTTGTAAACTTTCATTGAGTTCTTCTAAAGTTGAACTTCCAAATTGTGAGGACCTAATCATTGAGATGATACTATGTGGGATTTCAAAGTTGTTGGAATTACCTCTAGGCCGCATAATACTAGCCATAGGTCTACCTCTATTCCTTAAAGCTAAGTCCATTATGGTCAGTTCTCTATTTTCTACTTGAGATCCTACAACTACATGTTCCTCAGGGTCTATCTCTACAGGTTCTGACGTAGTGTCACTTGATGTTCTTACTTTTAAAGGACCAAACATGGTTGTGCGAGTTTCATTCTTTTTCTTCCTTAAAGTGCGCTCAAGTTCTAGATCAAAGTCTACTAACTCGAGATTACGTCTTTGAGTATGTATAAAAATTTAAATAAAATACAAAATTAAAGCTAATAAGCGAACAAGGAAAATAAAAGAAGTAAAAAGTCACAAAAATATACTTAGTAAAATAAATAGAAAAGAATGCAGAAAATTCAAAAATAAATTATAAAAATAAAATTTATAAATCTTAAAGTAATTGACACTAATTTTCCAAATATTAAAGTCATCAATCTCTGACAACAGCGTCAAAAACTTGTTGAGTTAGTTAGGTGACTCAGAAAATTTTAACAAATTTAAAACAATTTTATTTTGAAAACCAATGAAATTTAGATAAATGCACCTATTCTAAAAGTAATACAATAGAGTAAATTTAAGACTCTAGATGTCAATTCCACGAGGAAAAGGCTTAATTATTAGGTTGATTAGACTACAATTATTTAGAAAAATCCAAATAATTTGATTAAAAACCTGAAAATTGCTAAACTAATCTAACTTGGCTTAAACACTTCAAATTTGATTTTTAATTGCTTTTGAAAATTTTTGAAAAATTAAAAATATGAAAATTAGCTAAGGATTAGGTGATATATGATTTAATTGAGCTTTAAACACATTTAAAGGCTGATTAAAGTTTCTTCACAAAGTCAAAACAAAGTTATGGTTAAGACTTTGCTTTTTCTCTATTAAATATTTTTTAAAGTTTGGTTATGCTTCAAATCAAATAAATGGGCTTTAATTTCAAGAAGGTGGGTTCTGAAAAATTAATCTTAAATATCTAACCCTTAACAAGAATCCAAGTTTGGTTATTCGAAGATTGATTTGTGATGTTTATTGATTTTTCTAACAAATTAAGATGATTTCTCAAGCTTAACTTGTCTTAACCTCTAATCCTAAGTGGCCAGCCCAAAATTAGATCTTTTAAACCTTCAATAAAAAAAAACGCAGACCTTATAACAAGTCTTTAAGCTCTCTTAAATCATAAAACATCAATACTTAGGAATGAAAATGATTTAGCAACACATATTGATAAATATATATAAAATATAAAACTTAAGCAACATGTCTTGATAAATTCGAAAATATAAGCTTAAATATAAAGTTTAGAGGTTACAAAATATCCAAAAAATATTTTTGGATGTGTCTTAAACTTCTAACTAGATTGTGAACTCCAACAAAGCTTTATTTCATTAAGATCTTGTAGAAAAATCAAAGAACATTAATAGATATGAGCATAAGCATAAGAACTTTGATTAACCAAAATATGGAACAAAATAAGAAATAATATAAGTTTAAAAAGCTCCTTAGATGTTTCATAGACTCAAATACGAGTCTTAAAAACAAGCTCCAATGTTCAGAAATTCAGAAAATAACATACAAAACGTAAACAAAGTGTTTGAAGCCTATAAGCTATTAAGAAAAATGTAAAGAGAAGCAAGAGTGTCTCTCTCTTATTTTAGATCTATTTCTTCCTTGATTCTATGCGTAATATGGGTTGTTTCTTTGTTTTTATAGCTTCAATAGTCTCCCATATGTGCTAGCAAACAAAGGAGATTAAAGAAGCACATGCTAAAGCTTCTTCAATGGCACCCTGTTGTCCTACAACAACACCCTTAAAGCCCATTGTTAATAGTCGAGTTTTGTCTCTATAATGGCACCCTATTCATCCATTAACATGACCCTAGCAGGATGTCATTGATGGACTAGAATAAGGCACTTTCTTCCAATTTTTACTACAATCTCCATCTTTAAGTTCCATCCTACAAATTAAATAAAATAGTATATAAATTTAACAATTAAGCACTGGATTAGGGGTCATAATTCAACAAATTAACCATTAAAACTCAATCAATTTAACCCCTAACACACAAGAGTTGCTCAAAGATTATAACAAAAAAATTGGCCTTAAAAACCATGCTATGAAGATTGATTTACACAAGACCCAAGATTCATTGAATTGGAAATTCATTGAGCTAATGCTAGAAAGTTTTGGTTTTCCTAGCAATTTTAGAGCATAAATCATGGAATGTATATCAACCCTTCCTACAGTATTCTTATAAATGCTGTGATAACGTTAGACTTCAAAGTTCAAAATAGGTTGAGATAAGGTGAGCCAATCTCCCTTTATATATTCACTTGTGCATTAAAGTGTCATTTATGTTAAGGTACAAAATTACTGTTACTCCAAACTTTAAGTGTAAAAGCTTCAGATCACTCACTCGGCCTTTGCAGATGCCATTATGGTCTTTAGTTTTACTTATCTAGATTTTTTTAGTCTTCTAATGGATGTGTTAAATAGCTTTGGTGCATTGTCAATTCTTCAAGTCAATTTAGATAAAAGCTCCATATACATTTTGGCTGTTTCCTTTCATGTTGCTAATTCCTTAACCATTATTATTGGAATAGTATTGGAACAACTTTAAACCAAGTGTCTTGACCTCCCTCTTATCTCTCAGAAACCTATCTTTAATGAATGCTCCAATCTACTGGGTAGATTCTAAAGGAAAATAAGGTACTGGTGTAATAAAAACTTTCTTTTATAATGAAATCTCAGTTCATTGCTTCCACACTTTGTAGCATGCTCACATAATAGACCTCTCATATTTTCCTACCTACGCAAGTCACAAAAGTAGAGGAAAGGATAATGAGGAACCATTTATGGGTAGGTGATGTAAATAAAAATCTTACTAAGGTGAAATGGAAAGATGCTTGCAAGCCTAAAAAAGAGGGTAATTTAGGATTTATAGTTGTATAAATCTTATCAAAAGTGAGGTTGGAGAAGAGAATTTGGAGATTGTTTACTAATCATCAAGCTCTTTAGATCAAATCGTTGCATGCTTATATCTTAAAAAGAAAAACTATATGGGAGTTAATGGGAAATTATCAACATTCATGGACCATCCAACAAATTTTGAAGGTTAAGAATTATGTTTAACTTACTATCAAACATAAACTTGGGAATGGAAGAGATACATCATTATGGTTTGACAGTTGGTCTAGTATAGTTCCCCTTTATTAGTTGCCATAATTCCCTAATCTAAGAGCCATTCTTCTATATTATGCAATGTGCTTCTACTCCTTATGGTCTTGACTAAGTGTTTAAGATTGTGATTAGTTGTTACACCTATGTGATTTGGAGAGTAAAGAATGAAATTAATCATGATGTAGTGTCCAAGCCATGTTGAGGTCATGTCTAGTTCTATCTCCTATATTAGAGAGATCCTCTTCAGCAAAATCATAAACATGTAATGTTCTAGAATAATGCTCAAAAGATGAAGGCTATGATAGAGAAAATTCAACTCTAGGCAGGAAGGAATGCTTCCTACTTCCTACTACTAAGTTCATGTGTTGTTTCCATTAACAATTTTATTGGAATTAGGCTCATGTTGCAATTGGCATTAAAGGAAGTCTTCTTTCTCTCTGCACTTCTACTAGGTTATTGTTGCTTATGTTGTAATTGTCTTAAAAGGTGTTTCCCTAACTCCACGTGGCTCTTAACAGCCTTATTCTTTTTATTAAATTTATTTACCTTTAAAAAATCAAACATTTTTTTAAAAAATTAATTATAAATCTCAATCAAATAAGCTTTTGTTTTTTAATAAAAAAATATAAACCAAAAATAAGAAATAGAAACCAAAATAAAAAAAATCATATCAAACAACTTCTTAAATGGTAGATTGAAGTTATTACTCTCCCAAAAAGAAACATATAACTAAAATTATTAAATCACTTCATATTATTTGTGTCTCTCTCTTCTCCTTAAATGTATTTTAGTTGATTATTATTTATTATTTCTTAGTTTTTCTAAAGAATTTTAAGATTGATTTTAGTTATTATTTGTGGTTGATATTTTTCAATGAAATTTCATGGTTTATGTCTATCATTGGTTTAATCATATTTATCTTGTAACTTTATTTACCTAATTTATTAAATTTTGTTGATTAAAATATTAAATTTTAAATTACATGATTCTATCGACACTTCTAGATTATATTGGATTTCTCATTAGAATTTCATATTTTTGCCGATATTGGCAATATTTTTTTAAACTTTAATAGGTTTCTAGTAAGACTTTCCATGCTACGACAAAATTCAGGTACTATGTTTCTAGACTCCATTAGGGATTTTTTTAATGAGATATTTCACATTCTTACAAGATTTCGACAAGTTTTTGATGGTTTTTAATTGATATTTTATAATAATTATGAAAGGTTCAATAATTCCTTTTTTTTTCAATCTACACAATTTTTTTTGAAAAAAATCTGCACAAGTAGTTATTTCTAACTCATTATATTACTAATTAATGTCATACTATATTTTCATAGTTTGTATAAGCTGGTCCACTCCATGATGCATCTATTTTACTTGGTTACTTTATATTTATTTTTGGGTTTTAAAGACACTTAGAGAGAATTAGACTAGTCTAAATGTTTTCGATCATAATATACTTCAAGCTAAAATTTCAAGATTATAAATTATGTGGCCTTATAGTTTTATGAAAAATCACTTTTCTCTTACATTTCTTTTTAGTACAAGAGAGTACAAGAGAACTTTCAAGAAGGAATTAATATGATATGGATAGGTACACTCCTTCTTGACCCTTAATTAAAAGTCGTTTAACTCACTCCTTTATTTATCCATTTTTCATATATTAATATTAGATTATAAAGAGGTGACAAAATGAATTAGTTTCAACATATCTATATATAATTAAAACACCACATTTAAACTTAAAACTTTATTTTGTATACTTAGTACTTTACTTTTATATTTGTTTTTCAACGTGGAATAATTTTATTTATAAATTTTCAAAAATTATAATATTACATATAAAATTCCAATTAAATGCTCAATTTGTAATGTAACTTTATTATTTTACTTTCTATAGTTCTATTCTAGTTAAACTATAAAAATGTGTGAGTAAGGAATGGTATGATCTCATTTGTACATTAAATTGGTAGTAAAATTTTTCTACCTAATATATTTTTATATTTCCAATGGGGTTCATTTTTAATTAAAAAAACTTTATATTAAAAAAATTAATTTCGATTTGAGGCATATGCTTAGAACTTGCCAAACGTATATAGCTAGAACCCTTTTTAGCCACTTATAATTATCGTAACACCAAGCAGAATATATGTATCGAATATGTAACAGTTTTATGACTTTCATCTTTTTACTAAGTTAAATTAGAATTTATTCATGTTCTCATTAGAGTCCCACTTAACTTAATAAGGTTATATTCAATGGTCTATTAGCCTAACTATCATCTTAATCGTCATGTGGATTAAAAAATACAATATATATATATATATATCGGCATATGGTACCCTTTACTAACTTCAATCCTATATCCTAGTATTACTTCGGTATCTAATCATTGATACAGGATATCTTCGCAACTCAAAATATATTGATATCACTATAGTACCTAATCATTAGCATAAGACATCTTTAAGACTTAGGATCCCTCGGTACCTACTTTATGGATATATACCTAACCCATCATACTCATACCAAAATTATCACACTGTAATTGTTGAATATATCCTGTCTTAGGTAAGCTATTACTTTTTATTCTTTCACTATATCACATTTCCATCCACTTATACTATGTAATGCCATGTCATGACATCAATGATCATATACATTCTCTCAACTCCAATGTTCATGTCATACTTCACATAATAAACCTTATCATTATATATCTAATGTAAAAATAAATCATTACAAGATTCCTAATATAATCACTTCTTATTTATTCACATAAACAAGTACATTCAATATTCAAAAATACATATGTAATAAGTTTCATAAAATTCTCTTGACTAATCTAGAATTGTTACCTACTTAAAAAATCATACTTTCCATTGTATATGACGTCCTTATATGATAATTAATCGCATACATAACATTCTTAATACCATAAAAACTCATGTTTCATAGATCTTATTCTATTTGTACACTTCAATCAATCCAAACAATTTATCATGCCATAATTTAACATATCTAACTCCATTATTAATTTAAAAAATTTTAAACTTAAAGGTATATAAGAAAACTACATAATAAAAATACTATTTAATTAATTATTTAAGTACAATTCATATTAGACATGTAATATAGTAAATAATATAATAGGAATACATCCTAATTAACCTCTTACGTAATCTCCATAATCAATTGAATTATAAAATTAGGTTGGGATGCAACAACTGTGTGTTTTCAATAGTTAAGTTGTTTATTATAAGAATAGATCAACTACACCTCAGATCTTATAAGAATAGAACAACCACACATTAAATGCACTAACAAACCAAAAGGCAATATAAAGGCAAATTTTCTAATATTCAAATCTCTCTCCACTAACCATCCAAAACCTAAAAAAGAAGACAACAATCACAAATAAATGCTAGCCATGATCATTGATAGCTGAAGTAGCCATTACGATGAAATGGGATCTCTATTATTATCATCTTCTAGGATAATCGTAAGATTTAAGGTTAACCTCATCTTCAATTTTTAAATTTATAAAAATTAGAATAAGATCCAATATCAAATTTTAATAGTCAATGAATTAGAAACAACAGCTATAATCAAAACGAACTCTGTAGTGAGAGGATTTTCTTTAATAAACAAATTACATAACCATTTAGAATTTATTATCTCCAAAATTTGACTAGAAATCATCTTTATAATTAACAAAGGACTATAAACACAAAATTCATACTTACTACTACTAAGCTATTCATCTAAGAAATGTCTAATAGTTCTTTGTCCCTACTTCTAGCACTTAAAAAAAAGAATCAGTAGATAAAGAATAAAAAAATAGATGATACCATTGGTGATAATGTTGTCAGCATCACCCAACTTACACCTCCAAGGAAACAGTAACAACAAAGTCTCCAACCATAAGAAATATCTTCAACAGAAGAAGGGAGGAACTATAAGTAGAGATAATATTGATTTACCAAGGGAAAATGAGAGGAGGAGGGAGAGAGAGAGAGAGAGAATGACGATTTATTAGAGTGTTTGCAATTAACAAGGAAAAAGGAGACATAAGAGCTAAAGGTACGATAGAAGAGAAGAAAGAAGAAGAAGGAGGATTGTAGAGAGTGCTATAAAAAATAGGAACTTAAATTACTATTAGACTGGGTTAAAACCTAAACAAAAAAAAAAAAGTTGTTACACTCGCCACTTAGTTTGGGTTTTGATTCGGAAAAAGATGCTAGTTAAACCAAAAGGTAGAGTTAAATGATGTGAGGCCAACAAAAGTCTTTGGTTTAGATCAATTCATTAATCACCCTTTTCTACCTTATAGTAGACAAATAAGTTCAATTCATGTCTTCTTGTCATTTTCTTTTTCTGATGAGTTTGTTTGGTTTAGGTTACCTAATTAATAACTCTAGAAATCATTAAATTTCACACCTAAGTTTTAGTGCTACTATGGAAAAAAAAAAGAACTTTAGACAACAGACAAAAAACGTAGTTAAAGGTATAATTATTGTTGCTTTATAATTAATGCAACATATTTTGTGTCGTCATCTAAAGTAGCACTACTACAAGTGTAAGGTAATAAAAGTTATTGATTAGGTAACAAAATTAATAATGTTGCTTTAAATTCTTACTAATGAACTGCATTTATACAGTATGAACTACATTTTCCCTTGATTTATACAGCATCTATGAAGTTCCTCTTTCTATCCACTTACTTTTGGCCTGACAGGAATTGATATTTATTATTAATACCTATTACAACTAAGTTGAGAGTAATGTTTGTTCATAATGATAATCATAACATTTGAGCCCTACCAAAGTTCAAAGAGCTAATCATGAGATGGAGCACACCTACAATTTAAAATTTCTCCAGCCAATATGTATCTTTGATGAGTCCCAACTACAAATCATTTAACACTATAAAATATTTCAAATTAGGAAGAAAATCTTTTTTAGGTTGCATATCATAAAGGTAAAGATATAGGTATCAGGAAGGAGTATTAATCAAATAGGAAAGCAAAAGAAAAAGAAAACATATGAGTTGTTTGGCTCAATTTTTCAAAGAGCTGGGTCAAATTGAATGAAATTCTATTCCATAATCTTCCTAACCTTGAGTATTGCAGCCATATTTCCACATCAATAGTAGTAATTTGGTGCACTAAACATTGTAATATCATTTTTATCCTGTAAAAATTATGAGTATTATACATTAGAGATAGCAACAGAACTTTACATTTGAAAATAAATCTTGCTTCACTTGAATCCACAAATCTAGAACCAATTGTATCCTTCCATGGCAAACTGGTGAGCTCTCTAAATAAGAGTCAAACGGTTAGTATGGTTAAACCATAAAGCAATATCTTGGCCAAATGTTTATCCAACATTGGGAGGAGGAATTCCCCACCCATATTGATCATCCGGATTAAACCTTAAAAGATCACATATTAGACCTCAATGAGGAACTTAATAACCATACAAGAATTAATAGTTGCCACCTTTAAAGACAAGAATGTAGAAAGGGTTGTTTTTCTACACAATATATCACAATGAAATGGTAATAACTCATTGGATTTTCAAACCAAATTAATCCATATCATGTCGCATTGTAGCATGGGCGTCAATTCATAGTAGCATAGTTAAGCAAGTTTCTCATAGCAAGATATTTCATTTTCACCTTCACTTATAGGATTCACAATTTCTATTTAAGAAAAATAGGGGCAGAAATAAATTTACAAGATAAGTAACTCCAATTCTTCTTCAGTTCTCTTCTCTAACAGGTTTCCTATTATCAGATCAATTCTACAAATCATTCCATCAGCCCTTACAGTGTAGATACATAAATTATTTTCCCTTGCATGTTCACAAAAAACAATTCTACCCTTGTTTGCTCGTGTCTTAGCCTAAATCAAAAGGAACAGCGAATGCCACATGTGAATCACACGAATGAGTGAAGGATCTAACTTCATCCACCTTTTTAGCCGGCTTATAATCAACTTGATGTTGCTTATCGTCTGAGATTTTGAACTTGATGACTTGTTTAACACTCTCTAGCATCAACTCCTCCTTATCTACATTGATAATTGAATGGGATGCCTTCATAAATGGCCTTCCCAATAGAAAGGGACATCCTATAACCTACATATCGACAACATAGAAATCTGTAGGGAACAAAAGATCCTAAACCTACACCAAAACATCTTTAAAGCCCCCATTGGGGTAAATATTAGAGCCATCAGGTAAACAAAGGATAATACGAGTAGCTTTTAAAGAACCTGACTTAAGAGTAGTAGAAACAGATAATGGCATAATGTTCACCAAAGCTCCAAAGTCTAACATGCATTTTCAAACTCATGTTACCAATCATATAAGGAATAGTGAAAGTATTTGGATTCTTGAACTTAGGGGGTAGTTGCTGCTTTAGAACTGCTAATACTTTTCCCCTTATACTAACCTTCTCATCCCCCTTAAATTTTGGCTTGTTATAAAAACATTTTAAAAGAGTAAATTCATCCAAAGGGGAGTAACATGTTCATTAAACAAAATATAACAAATTTTAAGCATTTTTTAATAGACAATAGGAATGAAACTATATGAATTTGCATTCAAAGATATAATAAAATTCATTCCTATCAGGCTTACAAAATTATAAAATTATAAATGGAGATTATACACATATAGTTTACTTAGGAAGGGATAACAAATGTAGTTGTAGAACATGGGAACTTTATGTAATGATTGCCATATTCCATGCTAAGCAAAATCTACAGACATATGTAGATTAATGCTACCTTAGAGACAAATACATGGAAGTGTATGAAAATTTTGTTACAACCAATTAGAGGGAAAAAATTCTTGGAAAGAAATGAATAAAGAGAAATTCTTCCACTTACATAAAGAGTTCTACATGGTAGGTTGAATAAAAATCTAAAGAAATTGAGAAGTGAACCAAAAAAGGTGAACATTAAAAAATTATCATAGAGGGCACAATTTTAGGTATATGGATGATGTGGCATATCTAACCATAGGAAGAGAAGCTAAAAAGCAAACACTCCATTTCGTTCCACTCAGTTAGGAGTTGATATTTGTTATTGATCATCTTATATTCTTTCAATATAATTTTAACCATAAATTTTTTACTTATGTTATAAACAATGGACAATGCATTACAAATATGGGAGATTCAACAAGAACATCAACTATGACATAAGTAGTAAAGTCATTTCCATCAACAAATTATTCTAAATTGCAGTCATCCGCATCAGCTTCAAGATCTAGGATGAAAATAACTTTTGTCTTAGTTAATCCTACTACTTTTGAACTTTCATTCCAACCGAGAGGAATTAGGTGGAAAGGTCCCCCAAGTATCACATCGCACCAACTGCAATAATAAGTTGCAAAATGCAAATATGTTGGAACTAACAATGAAATGGGAAGTTAACAAAGTTTTAATAATAGTTAGTGGATTAACTGTTTTATTAAATTTTAGGAGGTTGTATTTAATTGTTATTCCATTTTTTGTATAGATTGGACAATGGATTATAAATTCAATTATGAATTCATATTTTGGAGCTACTTAAACATAATATATCATACACGAAATAACTTAAGTAATAGTTAAAGACACATATGATCATCAAATGTTGAAGCTTCTTTATTCATCAAAAAAATTCATACAAAATAAAAACATAGTTGCATTAAAATTCTGCTTTACGATGTAAATGGTATAACTAATGTAAACATAGTTACATTGTAAAGCTACATTGTACACTTACTTACCTATTACATATTTCCCAACTGGAATTATTTTTATAGACTTTTAATATATCCTTTAAGTAATGGTACATACAGTATTTCCTCTATTTTTATTTAATATTTATATTCAATCTATTTAATTTTCTTTCAACGAATAAGAGACATCGCCATTGCATCACTTATCATCCTCTTAAAGGTAGCTTTAACAACAGCTAAGGAAAACCACTACATTAGCATTACGATTAGGAAATCCACATCAGTTAACAAAAACCCCTACTTTAGCATCATGTTTAGGAAATCCACTAAGACTAAGGAAAACCATTGCATTAGCACCATGCTTAGGAAATCCATAACAATTAAGGAATACCACTACATTAATGATGGGCCTGATCTAAGTGTACCAAAGTTTAAAAAAAAAACCCAATTTCAAATTTAATAATGCCAAGACCACTAATAGACAAGTGCTCCTATTGTATTGTAGTATAGCTAATAAGTTTCCAAATTGTCGTCCTATGAGGATTGTAATGGACTACTAGTAGTTTCCCTCTCCCAATTATCTAAACTATCTAATTTGAGTGAAGTGATAATTAACTAAACTAAAGTAATAACTAACTAACCAATCCAAAGTAAAATCACTAGATTAAAGATGCAATTAAAGAAGTTAGGACTTAGAAGATTAATCCGTCTAAGATATGTTCATGTTCGTGTTCATTTTTTAATTTCAATGTAATGTTTTTTCTAGGTTTACTTAGACCATAAGATCTCTAAGATGAATCAAGGACTATTATAGAAAACAGGGTATTAGACACTAGAAGATGCTGCCTAAGACTCCTCAATTAAATGGCCTAGCAAAAAGGTTGAACAAGACATTAGTGGAGAGAGTTAAATGTTTTCTTTTAGAAGCAAGATTGCCTAAATCATTTTGAGGTAAGGCTTTGTATACTACTACACATGTTTTCAATTTATCTGCTATTAATACTTTGTAAGGTGATATTCCTCGTTAGATATTGTATTATAAAGATGTTTCCTACAACCATTTGTATATGTTTGGGTGTAGAGCTTTTATACATGTGCCGATAAATAAGAGGTCCAAGTTAGATGTCAAGACGAGGTGATGTATCTTCATTAGTTATGGCCATGATGAGTTTGGTTACAAGCTATATGATTCAGCTAAGAAGAAGCTTGTTAGAAATCATGATGTCATTTTTATGGAGGGTGAAAATTTTAAAGATATTGTTAAGGTTAAGAAGTCAAAGTCTCAAGATTATGATGGTTTAGATCATCTTGATTAATCCAATTTTGGAGACATATATGCCTAATGTAGTTGAGTTCAACAATGATAAGATGATTAAGTTGAGGGTGTTAATGGTGATATTGATGAAGAAGTAAATGCTCCTATTTTTTATGTTACTATTAAACCTACTACTCCACTTAGTAACTCTATAAGGGAAAGAATTCCATCCCCTCATTGTTCACTTGATGAGTACATACTCCTTATTAATGATGAAGAACCATAAATCTACAAAGAGGTTATAGAGAGTGAGCATAAGGATGAGTGGGTTACTGCTATTAAGGATGAGATCAAATCCTTATACGATAACAACACTTTTGACATGGTCAGTTTGCCTAAGAATAGAAAGGCTTTGTAGAATCGATGGATTTACAATGTGAAGAATGAAGAGCATGCTTCTTGTCTAACATATAAAGCCAGTTAGTTGTTAAAGGCTTTAGACAGAAAAAGGGAGTTGACTTTTAAAAGATTTTCTTAACTATTGTGAAGATGTCCTTTATTATAGTTGTTATTGGTTTGGCCATCAATCTTAATTTTGAAGTACAATAGATAGATGTGAAAACCACTTTCCTCCATGGTGATTTGAAGGAGGGGATTTATATAGAGTAACCTAAGGTTTTCTGGTGAAAGGTAAGGAGCAATATATTTGTAAGATGAAGAAGAGCCTATAAGACCTTAAACAAGCTCCCAAAAAGTGGCATAAGAAGTTTGAAACGATTATGATTCAATAGGGATACAAAAAAACTACTTCTAGTCAGTATGTATTTGTTAAAAAAATTTACGATAATAACTTCATCATTTTATTACTATATCTTCTTGACATGTTAATTGTTAGTCAAAATGCTTTAAAAAATTTTGGGTTAAAGAAGGATCGTAGCATTGGAACCAGCAAAACAAATTCTTGGTATGTAGATTCTCTATAATAGAGAGATAGAAGTTGTGATTGTCTTAAGTTATATCGAGAAATTAATTTGACAATTTCACATAGATAAAGCTAAAGTCGTATGTACACCTATTGCTGCTCACTTTAGGCTTAGCATTAGACAATCTCTATTTAATGATATGGAGAAAGAAGACATGCAAGATGTCCTGATACATTAGCAGTAGGAAGTTTGATGTATGCAACAGTTTGCATAAGGCCTGATATTACTCATGTAGTTGATATTATTAGCCATTTTCTATCTAATCCAGGTAAAGAACATTTGAATGCTTTAAAATGGATTATAAGATATCTTAGAGGCATTTTTACTTTAAAATTTTGTTTTGAAGTAAGAAATACTTTCTTTCTAGCTACATTGATTCAGGCACGACAAGTGATGCAGGTTTTAAAATTTCGACTTCTAGCTACTTAATTACCTTTAGAGGGGGAGCTATGGCTTGGAAATCTAGGTTGTAAAATTTTTTTACATTGTGTACTACCGAGGCTAGATTTATTGTTACAATTGGAGCTTATAAAGAGTTGCTTTGGATGAAGAAGTTTCTTCAAAAGCTAAGTTTTACTCAAAAGAGGTACATTTTTATTTTATGATAGTTAGAGTGCTATCCATTTTAGTAAGAACCCTACTTTCCATGGCAGATCTAACCACATTAATGCGAGATATCATTAGATACCTGATGTTCTGGACTATAAGTTACTTGAATTTTAAAAAGTGAAAATAGATGATAATGATTCAAACATGATAGCTAAGTCTCTACTAAAAGGAAAGTTTCAAGTTTGCCATTTGATTGCTAGTTTAGCATAGGCCTCCACTTGATTCGGAGGGGGAGTTTGTTATAGGTCCTCCTTAAGTGGAGCCTACGTTTAATTAAAAAAGGTAAATTGAATAAGAGATTTGTTTTTGGTGTTTTGGGATAACCATCTAGATACTTCTTTTCTTCTTTCCTTGGAGCAGTCGGTTTTATGAGTTTGAAAGTTATCATCTTCTTCTTCCTATTTTATCTAATTTGCAACTGGTGGTTAGTGAGTTTAAATGTTTTCATCCATTTTTCTACTCTCTTTTACCTTTATTTTTTGTTTGGTTTGAGATTGTTCTATTTGGTTTATGTAATTATTGGATCCCCCTTAGTTTTTTAGTTTAATGTGGTTATTCTTTGTATATTTTGTGGGTGTTTGCTGTTATCCTCTCTCTTTGGCATGAAAAAAAATTTTCTTCAGAAAATGTGAACTTCACTGTATAGGAGAGCAATTGGCATAATACCAAGGAGGAAACGTAATTGTACGAGGACAGATCTATTGTGATACAAGAAATTTATTGTCGTTGTTTTGTCTTAGGTATTATGTAAAGAAGTTGTTAACATTAGCTATATAAAAGAAGAAGTATCATTGTATAGGGAAGGAATTATCGTAGTACAAAAGAAAGCCTTCGCTTTAATTACACGTTTTAGTATAAACTTATTGATTGCCACTTTATTTGATGAATATTTGTAGTTTATGAGATCTTGGATTGTTGGAGAACTCATTTTTATGTACTTACTAATTTTATAGTGGATTGTTTCCTGTATTAGGTCCAATGGTTTTTACTTCTCATATTGAGAAGATTTTCTGCATTAAAATTCCTATTTAATTTATTTAGGGCATTCATATTTACAATATTATTATCTTGTTGCTTTTGCAGTGTGCCTGCCCGCTTTTCCTTTCCCATAATATACCTTATGCTTTCAGGGCACTACTGCTCATAGGCTCTAAGCATCTTTTGATGTTTTCTAGCAACCATTGCAATGGCCAAATTTTGAGTGTCCTAAAACTCCCGACTCTATGCTTAAGATTGTTAGGGTTATGTCTCTTGTCATCAATTGTCCACTATAAGTTACTGCCACTAGTCTAGTGGGAATACCCATCATCGATACCATGCCACCATGAGCATTATTCACAATGATGTCATTGCCATATGTTGTAGTGGTACAAAGATCGGAGCTTACAATATGGAATGCATTATTGAGATCCAATAAAGTTAAAGAGTTCCTTTTTTGTGTTGTCAAGATTGAGTTGGAGCTATTTCAATTCATATTCAAGTAATGCGATTATACCAATATAGCCATATAATGTATCACAGAGGCAAACCTTGACTTCATAAGCAAGTGAATTGTACAGTGTCTTCACATTGAGTGGCCTGAAGTTCGATAAGGCCTATATATAGTGAATTACATGATGTTATTTGTAATAGTGAAAGTGACACGTAGCAATGCCACATATCACAATCCTATCGACTAAAAACTTTTGTGTGTTCTATAGTGCCACGTTCGATTACTTTAGAGGCTATGAGGCCCATAAAAATCTTTGACTAATAATATTGTGACACGTGGTACTACCATAATCACTTAACATAAGGTTTAACTATAATAGAAGTCATAGTTGTTTTTTTAAAACATTTTATAAATATTAAAATTTCTTTTTAAAAGGTTCCATAACATTAGAGTTTAACCTAAACGTTGTAAAATGTTAGAGTTTAACCCAAACATTAGTAAAAGCCTTAGGGTTAAAATGATGCTTTGTACTAATAACATATAGACATAAGAATGTAAGTGGAATCAGGCCTAGGTTAAAAAATCTCAAACCTAGCAAACAAATGGGTTTTGAATCAGATCCACTTTCTTCAATCTCAATCAAATATCATACTCGCTTTCTTTAGATCTAATCAGACTCAAGGTGGCATGTCAATTACTTATGAGCTTAGTCTCAAATTTGGGTCTTAAAGGGACCCATCCGAGCAATTATCATTCTCAGTCACCTCTAAAAAATAAGTGTGACCAATCTATTTTGGTTTTTCATTTTAAATTAAATGTTTTGTAAGTCATTCATATATCTTTAATGACAAGGCCTATTAAAATGATATAGTTGGTCCCAACATTAAAAAAATTAAAATATTTCCCTTATTAATTATTAAGCTTATTTTGAAACTCAGATAGATGGTAAATTCTCTCTTTACATAATGCTTTTGACTAATATGTCATCATTTTGATATGTAGTATATGCTATATAATGGATTCAGTATTTTTCCATTAAAGTTTCATTAGATATAAGTTAAATTCCTAAATTGATATTCATTTTTATGTCCATTTTTATACTCTTTATGATAGGTTCCAAAACCACTAAATAATCCTATTGGATATCGACCTAGTTTAGATTGAACGAATTGAATACTACACTTACTGAAGTAGTTAGTATTGAATGAATGATTCACTCATTTGGCAAGAATTGAATTGGCTATCTCTAGTTGTGTCCTCAATATTGGATTGTAGGGTTAGGCTTGCACTACACATTATAATCAAATGGTTGATTGTAAATTGATAACAGTATTAATTCAAGATATTATTTTATCATGTACATATTATTTAATTAACTAATATATAAAATAAAATAAATATACTTATAAATAAAATAACGATGAAATTATAATTATAAAATTCATATTGTATTTGAAAACTACCATAACTTCTTTTTAATCATTATTATATTAATATTAGACATTACTAACTTGAGAAGATTATTACATGTGATAAAATCATGCATATTGATTATGATTGAATAAGATTGATTGTAATTGATTTTGTTTCCTACTATATTAGGATATATTATAAATTATAAGTGATAGGGGTCAATTTGGTTGTATTTTTAATGGATATTTGTTATGTTTCGACTCCTAATTTTATGTTTATATGTTTAATTTTTATTAGAACTATTTATTTTGGAGGACTTGGTGATTAGGTGGAGAATTACGCAAAAAGATAGCAAGTGAGGCACTCTTTAGAAGCTCTATACGGGTTTGGAGAGACTTTATGTACTTTTCAAGATCTTACTTACATAGTAAATGGGGTGAAAAAGCTTATCTTGCTTTTGCCCTAACACAACCTCTACTGAAAAATCACTTACATCACACATTTATTCAAAAGGAAGAGACCAATTAGGAGATACAAGTATAAGAGCAGTTATAAGTTTATCCTTTAACAAATGAAAAGATGTTATGAGATTATCATCAAAATCAAACACAACATCTTTCTCGAGCAACTTAGTTAAAGATTCAGTAATCTTAGAAAAGTCTTCAATGAATCGATAAAAAAAAGCCTAAGAAACCCCTAATTGATTTAACATTGCTTGGTGGAGGTAGGTTCTTAATGAAAACTATCTTGGCAGGATTCACCTCTATGCCTTTCATAGAGATTTTATGACCTAACACAATGCATTCTTGAACCATAAAATGACATTTTTCCTACTTAAGTACTAAATGGATCTCTTCACATCTAGTTAGCTTTTCTAAGTTTTTTAAGCATGTATCAAACGAAGCGCTAAACAAAGAGAAGTCATCCATGAAAATCTCAAAGCAAGTTTCAAGCATGTCAGAGAAAATAGCCATCATGTATATTAGAAATGTAGCTAGGGCATTACATAAATTAAAAGGCATACATCTATATGCAAATG
>JAOXYD010212146.1:0-20143 GCA_028565735.1 Pinacopodium congolense
GTGAAACATTTGTGAAAGAATCTCCTTCATTGGATGAGTTAAACTCAATCTATGACTATTTTGATTAAACTAAACAATAGAAACCCTAGTTCTAGAACCTGTGTATTCGGGCTTCATTTTAAGATGGTTAGAGCTTGATTTTAAATGAGCCTTAAATATTAAATTTGTAGTGGTATATCTTAACTTTCAATAGATGAAATAATCACGATGATTGAATGAGTATCACTTAAGTTACTATCAGTACTTTGAAACTACCTTCAGTGAAACACTAAATCTGGAACAGAAAATTACGTCCTGATTTTGAGGTATTTAGAAGCTCAATGAAAAATATCTTAAAGCATGAAAGTTGTAGATATAGATCTTAAATTAACTATGGTGAAAGCGACATATCCTTCAGATTAGTGTATTGAAAGTTATGCATATTTTTCTGACATGTGATCATGATGAACTACGAAAATGAGAATTTTAATAGATGTAGGATAGAGTGTGAGAAGATTCTAAAATGATGATATATGTTACAAATTTCATGTTTGGAATTAATGTGTATGAGTAAGGTTAATTAGAAGTGATTGAATATGAATCAAACATTCAGTATTCATGACATATTCCTACATACATAATTGGTCATTATGTAGTTGAACATATAATAATGTGTGTGTATGTCATGCAATTATAGGAGAGCACAGTGAGCAGAATCCAGACATCTCTTGAATAGCTAGAAGTTGAATATCTGGAGATCTCTGTGAGTTGGACTAGAGTGCACAATCACTCTATATGTTGTGTTTAATCTAGTTATTTCAGTTTCTACTTATAATTTTGAAATTGTGGAAAATGATCTGATTATATATATGTAATGTGGAGGCATAAGGTGGTTTGTCTACTACTATTCTAGACATTGAATGTTTGAGGATGTGTGGTATTGCAAATACATTGGGAGTGCTGACTTGTATGTGAAGTCTGAGACCTATATGTCTAATTATGTTAAATATCGGACACTAATCCAATAATTGTATTCTGTATATGTGTTTTACATGTGCTCCCATTCTGATTGTATGATCTGTAATGTGTTTCTTTGCATTCATGAAATGCATGATCACATTAATGACGATGTGACTGAAGTGACCAGGCTAGCCGCAGTTTGGTGTAGGGCTTATGCCCGTGGTTGGAACGAGCCTCAGGCTTAGATATTTGTGGACTCACTTTCCACTACGGATTAGGGTCAACATCCGAAGAATGAGCCCAGTGTCAGATACTGATATGGGACAGTAAATGGCATAAAGTCACAACAAAAGAACAAGAAAATCGAGTCTCATATGCATTTGTAATTGTCTTCTTTCATGATAGAATGCCATTGTATAATCATACTTTGATATGCTAAACACATAAGAAACTTGATTTTAATGATGATGATTATGTGATTTGTTTTGTGTTATATGCTTATGTATGGATAAAGTGGGCACATCGATGATGGCTACTCACTGACTTTTCCCTGAAAACACACCCCACTCAACATTCTAGGTCAGAGGGAGCTCTACTCCTAGCTTAAGACAGTGTAGAAAGAGTGAGAGATGCGTAGTTACAAACTTATCATAGATAAGAGGTTGGTCAGCTGAAGTCTCGAAGAGTGTAGATAGAATGTTTTTGTTCTACTTGCTATTTATGTACAGTTTATGATGATGTATACATGGACTTGGTTTTGTTGTCTATGTCCCTTCTGATTATGTTATATGATGCCTATTGTAATTGCTCTAGCGTGCCACCTTTGTAGGGTATTTACTCGGATATTCAACAGAATGTCGGGTAGGTAGCCTTTGAGAGTGGGATGCTACATTTTTGGTATAAGAGCATGGTTTGGCATCCCTAGGGCAACATAAAATAATTTAGGTGTGAAATAACGTGTGAAAACATGTATATTGACCTATGTTTTCGTCTCTTACAGGTCATCAACCATCGGAGACAGGGTCACTGAGCCAGCTGACCAAGAGTCCATAGGAACTAATAGAGAAGAGAGAAAGGAGATATGATGAGCTCCACAAACAAGGAGCTGTGGACTTCTTTGGGAGCACAGACCCCGCAGAAGCTGAAAGCTGGCTTGAGTGGATTGAGAGAGTCTTTAACCAGATGGACTGTGAGCTGGGTGAGAGGTTTGACTATGCCATTTCTTTGCTACATGGTCCTGTTTACTAGTGGTGGAAGACCATATTGGGTAGCATAGCCCGACCTTGTAGATTGTCATGGGAGGATTTTCTAAGGGCTTTCAAAGCCAACTATATGCCTAAAATCTATCTGGATTGTAAGATGAAGGAATTCCTAGAACTGAAGCAGGGGAATCTTATTGTGGTAGAGTATGAGGTGAGGTTTAATGAATTTATGAGCTTTGCTATGGCATTGGTTCCTACATAAGAGGATAAGTGTAGGAGGTTTGAAGATGGCCTCAATATGGAGATTCTCACTAGATTGGCTATCACTAATCTAAGTAGCTTTACTGAGCTAAGAGCTACATCCATTCGAATTGAACGTCTACTATGTGAGAGCCGGTCTGAGGCTAGACAAGAATCCAAGAGTGGTAAGAGGCCCAGTGACTTTTCAACTTAGCCCAGCAAGAAGTTCAGTAAGCATCAGAGTAGGCAGTCGAGGTGGAGACAATCTAGGTCTAGACAGAGAGGTAGAGGACTGACATTAGGACAGACATCTAATAGGGTGCGATCAATGCCCAGTTGTGAGCATTGTGGGAAAAAGCATGGTGGTGAGTGCTGGAAGTTGACAGGGGCTTGCTTGAGGTGTGGATCTTTTGACCATCTGATCAGGGATTGCCCTATTATTTATGAGACACCATTCGGGGGTAGAGGAGGATCGACCACGGAGGTGACGGTCTAACAGAGTAAAGCCAGTGGTACTAGAGAAAGATTCAGAGGACAAGGCAGGGCTGGTACTACGAGCTTAGGTGGTAGAGGTGAGGGGCGTAGCTCTTCATCTCAGAAACAGGCTAGAGTCTATGCCATCACTAGGCAGGAGGCTCAGGATTCCCCCGATGTTGTTATAGGTATGTTGCAAATATTTCAGTTTGAAGCACATGCCTTGGTAGATCCTAGATCTACCCATTTCTTTATTGCACCACATCTGGCATGTAGACTGCATTGTAAGAGAGATACATCATCATCTGGATGGGTAATGAGTATGCCAGTGAGTAGTACTACAGTAGTGGGTGAGGCGTGCAAGAGCTGTGTCATCTGTATTAATCAGGTAAAGTTAAAAGCAGACCTGATTGTGCTCTAGCTAAAAGAGATGGATATTATTCTAGGTATGGATTGGCTCACAGCATTTCATGCTGTTCTGAACTGCTACACCAAGGAGGTCATCCTTGAATCTCCTGATCAACTCAGAGCAGTGTTATATATATATAGGAATGGGGTCATTACAATATTTTTCTCTATTTTCTTCCTCTTTATTGCTCTAGATTTATGACCTACCGAACTAACCTCCTCCACCATTTTTCTTCAGTTAGAAGCGGACAATTTCTTCTTTCATTTTTTGTATGTGCTTTAAGTTTCTATTTTCTTCTTCTTTGGGTTGTTTTACAGGTTTCTAATGAAGGAATTTCATAAATAATCATGGAAATTTTTATTTAGGGTGAGTTAAGAATATGTCCACATGACTTTCTTCATTGATTTTATCATATTTAATTAGTTTTAATCAAGATTTATTTCTTGAATCATGTAGCAAATGATTTAAATGTGAATTTAAGGAGAATATTAGATGTAAATTAAGTTGTAAATGAGTTTTATAGAGGCGTGAGGGAAGAATGAACAAGAGGGAAGAAGAGAAGGGAGGGAGCGTGAGGATAGGATCGAGAGAATGAAGTAGAGAAAGAAAGAAAAGAGATGAGAAAGAGAGAGTGAAACATGATTATAGAGATTGAGGAAAGAGAGTGCTAGGAGATTAGAGGAGAGAAGAAAATAGAAGATGAGAGCATAATTGGGATTTTTGGAAAATGATATTAGAAATTGAATAAATAGTGGTAGAGAGTAACAAATTAGGAAGAAGGAAAGGCATAAAGAAAAAAGGAACATGAAAATGGAATAGAATATTAATAGTAATAGATAAAATAAAATAAATAGTGATTTTCTTATCTCAAGATAGAGAAAGTGGTATACTGTTTGTTGAATTGTGAATCAAATCGTCTCTTGCAAGACATGCGAAAGAAAGTTTCTGTTTCGTGACTGGCCTTTCTATTATTGTTGTTGAGTGCCTATAGCTTTCTTTCTTCCATATAGGTAAGCTAGCCCTCCTTGTTTGCATTGTTATTATATAAAATGTAAAAAACTGAAATAAGGAAGTCAAAGTGATAGAGAGAGAATCTGTTAAGCTAAGATCCTTGAGTTGCAGTGCTATAAGACAAATCAACTTGAAGCTAATGCTCTAGGCTTGTGTTTTTTTCTCCCTTAGTATTAAATTCATTTAGTTTAAATTAAGTTGATAATAGTCTGTGATGATTATGTTCTAGTGACAAAGAAGGGAGTTAGTAGTTTGGACATGATTTTGGGATTTTATTGATTACGGAGTTCAATTTAGAATGGATTCCCATATTTGATTTGGTATATTACATGTCTAATATGAATTATGTACTTAAATGATTAATTAAACAATATTTATATGATGTAGTTTTCTTATATGCCTTTAAGTGCAAGATATGTACAATTAATAATGGAATTACATATGTTAAATTGTGGTATGATGAATTGTTTGGAATGATTGAAGTGTCCAATCAAATAAGATTTATGAAACATGTGCTTGTATGATTTGGGAATGTTTTAGATGCGATTAATTAGTATGTGAGGATGTGTTATAAAATGAAAAGTATGATTTTGGGAGCAGGTAACAACTCTGGATTAATTAAGAGAATTTCATAAAACTTAATTCAATATGTGTTTTGAAATATTGAATGTATTTGTTTATGTGAATAAATAAAATGGGATTATATTATAAATCTGTGATGATTTATTTGTACATTAGATATATGATTAAATGTTTTATTGTGTGAAGTATGACATGAATACTAGAATTATTAGCATGTATATGATTATTTAGATCATAATGTGGTTCATGTGATATCATTAGACTGAAAGAATATAAAGAGATAATGAAATAATATCTTGCCTAGGATAGGAAATGTTGAATGGTCATAGTGTGATGATGATTATGATATGAATGTGATGGGTTAGGTACCTGTTCATGGATCAGGTATCGGAGCATCCTGAGTCTTGGGGAAGCCCTGTGTCGATAATTAGGTACCGAAATAGTACTTAGGTATCTTGAGTTCTGAGGATATCCTGTACTAATGATTAGGTATCGAAGTGGTACTGGGATACTAGAGGAGATTGAGTGAGGGGTACCCTGTGCCGATATATTCTATTTTTTTAAATCCTTACTAGGATGATTTGAGATGATGAGAGCATGTGTTGGGTTGACAGATCATTGAATATAGTCCTGTTATATTAAGTAGAGCCCTATTAAGAATAAGAATAAATTATATTTTAATCCAATAAAAAGATAAACATTTGCATACAATTGTTACATATTTGTATGCATAATTTACTTGGTTTTATTTGATTATGTTATTGTATGACAAAAGGATACATATTGGTAGCATTATATTTATGTATTGAAAATATATCATGTTAAGAGATGCATAATGTTGATATGTTGAAATATTCCATTGTTTCTTGATATGTGTTATGTGAAAGGAGTACATTTTGCTTACCCTTCTTGAATTGATAGCTCACTCCTTGTGTTATATTTTTCAAGAGGCATATAATTTATTTTAAGTATCATTTGTTATATTAGAGATATGAAGAAGGATTTTAGGTGGATCAACCAAATCATAAAAATATTACTTAGATTCCATTGTCTGAGAATTAAGGTTTTAATTACAATTTAATGTGCTTTTAGGGTTATTACCAATTGGGAAATTTGATAATGAGATTTCTATATAGGTATCAAAGTAGGTGGATTTGAGTATGATTTTGGAGGCATTACATAATCTTTCATTCAAATTCAACTCTTTTATGCATTCTATTTCATATATGGCTTATGTGGTTTTCTTGAATTCATGTGAAAGCCATGGATGCTCTGTTAAATCTGTATGATTATAATAAATCCTCCTTTCATTATGGATTGCCTCTCTATTTTACTTTGATTCTCGATTTTCATTGATTGGGATTCTTGTGTCATTTAAAAGCAAGTTCTACCGTGCGTAATTTAAATGATTTGATTTCACGTTTGAAAGTTTAGGTCTTTATTTTGTTATGATCTTTCTAGCTTGGTGGTTTATATGTTTTCATTCGTAACTTTGGTTTTGGATTTGGAGAATGATAGAGGGTTTTTTTTTTTTTACTTTGTAAACTTGAAAGTTTGTGAGATGGCATATGGATTCTTCTTAAGTTTGTTACATGGCTTTTTAAGGTAAACTAAATTTGTAAACTTGAAATCATTTTTAAAAAAAAATTGAAATCATTTTGTTTTTCTTCATTGAAATGACATATGATACAGGGGTTTTGGCATGTTTGGATTATGCAATAGTTTTAGATTAATAAATGAATGCTAATTTTGTAAATTGTGATTATTTTGATAGTTATGGAATGATTTGAAGTTTAGGAATTGAAGGAGATGTAGATAGTAGAGTAGTAATGGAGACTAACAAATATGATATAAATCAATTAGGTGATGATGTTCTTTTGCCTCCACAAAAGTGAATGTTTGCTAGATTTAAAGTAGAATTCTGACATTGATATTGCTTTGCGAACTATAATAGTTGCATCCTCTTCATCTTCAGCATCTCCTTTTACACCATATATGGGTCAGTGTATAAAGAGGGGAAATAATCGAACTATGGATGTTTTCTGACATATCATATGTTGTGATGAAATAAAAAATGATTATGGTCTCTGTAAAACTAGATTGACAATAAACTTTCCAGGATGAAAGTTACTTTCTTCCTTTACAAATCACAGGCATAAACAAAATCATGCTTTCTATTATTTGAATACTGGTTTGATAGAAGTATTAGTATAGAGAATAAGTCCAAAGGGCTTTAGAGCGAATACTGGGTAGACTAAAGTCCACTTCATGATTTTTTTCCCTAGTAAGATGGTTTGTTGTAGGTGGGAATCTATTATCAGAAGGGAGTTATGTAATTGTATTTCTTCTGCAAGTTTTGTTTCTTTATCTTTTAGCTTCACTCCTTATGGAGTTAATACATAAATAATTTGTGGGAATAAAATTATAAAAAGAGAATGATGTGTGATGTCTATCGATTCTGCACTAACTTGCATTGGGGCCCTAAGTATAGTTTATATGAATCTTATGTTGTGAGACTGAGCAAAGGTTAAATATTTCTGTTAATAAGCATTGCTGAAACTCCAAGGATTCTCCATTTTTTATGTTTTACTCATCCACACTTGAGTAGCTCACTATTAGACTTTAGGTACTAGACTTGTAAGTGAATATATAATATAACAAGTATAATTTTACATATTTATGCAACCACTTATTTCTATTTACTAGTCAAGTTAGGCATACTTCTAAAAAATATATTTTAACTACATAGGAACTGTACAATAATAATATATAATTGAATACAATGGGTATATATAGGGCAATTTATGATTTCAATCATAATTAAAAACCTACATTGTACAAAATATATGAAATTATAGTATATGACATCCCTATGAGAATATGGAGACGAGGTCTAAGCCTCTGAGGCTTTCTTATCGTCAAGTTGCGGGTGACCCAGTTAGTGTTCGTACTCTCCAGTTTATCCCTCTAGCCATTATCAATGAGCAAAGGTATTTCCATTGCCAATAGTTATATCTTGTTTCACTGGTGAATGCCTTAAATCTATCCAATGATTTATTTCTTGTTTATTAACCCATTAAATTCCAAGGCCCTAGTTAAATTATCATTTGTTAGACTCTTAATTCATTAGCTTATTTTTAGATTGAACGTTGCTTATTTTATTCTATTTTATTCCTTTCATTTATTTTAATAAATTAATTTAGACACATCTAGATAATTAAATATTAATTGACTTAGTATTACGCTTAAATTCCAAGAGAGATGATACTTAGTTTCTTACCATTTTATACTACTTGTTGACAAGGTGCTCTTGTCTTTGGTTTAGTCTGGGATTGAATTGGATTGATTTTACTTAAGTTTAGACCGCAATAAGTTTGCACATTTTAGTGGTAGAAACGTTGATTTATTGAGTCGAAATTTAGGTTCTACAATTTTTGACAATTTTCATGCTCTTGTATTTAATTTAATTATTTGATGCTTTAATTTCATTTTTCCCCATGAATCAGGTTTCTTATGATCTTCTGAAGTGTTAAGAGATTTTTCATATTGTTTGTTTGTCACTTAAAGTTGCAGAATAATTTTTATTGTATGTGTTTCATTGATACACCATTAAAGGTCTGCTAGGTTACATATTTTAGGGAAATTTCTTGTCTTAATTGTTGATTGTGATTAAGGCCCCTCTTTTTCATTAAAAAAGAGTGTTAATAGGTTACTCTTTACCTAGGATAAAAGAATATTTGAAGTCCTTTAGTAGTTGAATAAGAATTGCATTGATTTATGCTTTATACGAGTATTAGAGAAAGAATTAGGATTGTGTTCATTGTAGTTGCATTCATTGCATCATTTAAAGCCCTTTTAAGTATTAGTTTTGATCATGCCAATTTTAATAAGTCTTTTTGAGGTTTAAAAACTTGATTTGGGGGATTTTGGATGGGGGGTTTAAAATTATATAATTTCTATTTTTTGAAAAGGTTTACACTTCATCCTTTTAAAGTAATATTGTTAGGTTTCTCTTGACCTTTGGAAAAAAGATTGTGTTGGGTTACTCTTAACTCTAAAAAACAAGAATTGTGGGTTACTCTTCACTCTTGAAGTGAGATTATAAAGGTTCCTTTTTACCTCCTTCTTGGAAAGGAGAAGTTGTAAGGCTTACTCTTTAACCTAATAAAGATTAGTGTGGTTGAAACTTCCAATAATTAGTTGGAGAGTAGATTAGGAAATTTTTAGGGATTACTAAACTACTATAAATCTTGGAGTTCTTCTCTTCCCTATCCTATTTATATTTATACACTTGTGTTTGATTAATTATTGATTGAATTTGAATACATTTGCATAAACATTGGCACATTATTATAGGTTGAATTTTGTTTTAGTGATTCGCATAGTTAAAGTTACTTTATGTGGTTTAGTTTGTTTAATTTAGTAGGAAATTTTTAATACCCAATTCACCCCCTTCTTAGATATCATAGGTTAATAGTATGAATGTATGTTTAAGGTAGACTTAAATGAAATGAGATCGAAAAATAATAGTCTTATGTCTCTAAGGAAAAGAAAACCATATGCCTATAAGAGAGCTTATTTTTGTAGATTTGGTTAGGCAAATATTTTTGCTAATAACTTTAGATATGGCTTGAGGTTTCCATTTAATGAATTTTGCATCAAGCTATTAAGGGAAGTTGGTCTAAGTTTAGGTCAATTGCATCCTCATTCGTGGTGCCTAATGTCGGGTTTTCTTGTAGTTTTTTGTTTAGTAAGCATATATCAGCTTATCGAGTTATTAGGCCCTGTTTTGAAATGTTTTCTGTTTTCATTTCATTTTTTTAAAATACAAAAATAAAAAACAACATAGAAATCAAAAAATTCATAAATATAACGTGAACACTGAAAAAATTCAAGATAAAAACCCAAAAAAGTGCATAAAACTAATAAAAACACATAAAAATAGAATTTAAAAAAACAAAGACAGAAATTTAAACTAAATAGACCCTGAAGTTTATGTATCAATTAAGTTCTGGTAGAAGGTCCTCCAGGTGGTGCAGTTTGAATACTAGGCATAATATTGGGATTAAGATAGAAAAATAACTGAAGGAAACACGTGATTGGAAAAGGAAATTCCTATTACCTTTTTTAAAAGATGGTATTGAGTAGAGTTTCAAACTTAAATCGAAAGAGCAAAACCTCAAGTTTAATGAATGAGTCAAGAAAAGTAACCTCTTTGTTTGCTTGAGCTCAGGCCTTTATTGAGTATGATAAGTCTCTCTTTCGAGGAGATATCATTAAACAACTATTGTTGAAGGCTACAATTTCCAATGAACAAGCATATAGATTTCATTTTCTTGATAACTGTTACAAATATGCTATATTGTTAAAATGACAAATTCATACTTGTATATATATGGAAATGCTTATTATGATGATTATATAAGTGATTCATTGACTTGAATTTCCAAACTATATTATATAGGGATTACTTATATTTTGATACTACTTATAACATATCCTAACCATAGGTGGTTCACTTGATAGTCACTGGAGGTAACTTAAATTATATGGAGGTAATTGAGTGATTAACATAAGATTTATCACCTTAAAATGATTCTGAGAATGTTTCATTATTTTTTATTAGTACTCATTTAGAAATCCTTGCCAATGTAGAATGACATTTTGAAAATAGATTTCAATTGTCATTAAAGGAATCAATTACTAATGATAGAGAACTAATATGATCTAACTTAAATTAAATAGACATTAATTCGATATTCTTATGTCTAATTGAAACAATTGTATGTCGAAAGAATTGAATTTTACAAAAAAAAAAAATCATGTACAAAAAGGTTAATAAAAATACTTTGACATATTTAACATTTAAAAGTCATGATATATTGTTAGGTGTTAATTTTGATCTGTAGATATAAATTATTTAATAGGAGAATTAAAAATAAATTAAAATATTTTAATTTATCTATTTTTAAATAAATTTAAGATTACAATTTATATTCATTACTAACATATTTTAAAATCTAATGAATCACACATAAAAAATAATTAAAATAGAAAAGATAATTTAATCAAGTTAGACTTAATTGTACAATTTGTGAAACTCTAAGATTAAATATGAGATAATTAATAAATGAGGATTATTATTAGATATTGGATCTTATTTAGGCTTAAATGGTATTTAATTGGAATTACTTATGATTCTAATGAAAGTTTAATTGAAATAAAAATTATATTTCAATGAATTACTAAAAGGCCTAAACATATTATAAATAGGGGTAGGCTCTAAAGAAGATAAAACTTCATAGCACTTCTAGCCCTCCCATCTTTATGTCATTTGTGGAGTTCTCTTAAAATATT
This sequence comes from Pinacopodium congolense, assembly GCA_028565735.1. NCBI lineage: Eukaryota > Viridiplantae > Streptophyta > Magnoliopsida > Malpighiales > Erythroxylaceae > Pinacopodium > Pinacopodium congolense. The sequence goes on from JAOXYD010212146.1 coordinate 11,215, forward strand.
TATATGGATGCTATTAGAGGTAGGCCACATTTGTGGTTAGGTGGTTTTTTTCACATAATTTATGGATTTAAAAGGAATTGTAGAAAAAAAGAAGAAGATCAAACTCATAATAAGGTATGATTTATTATTAATATTTTATTACATTTATTGTTAATCATGTTATAAAATTTAAAGTGACATTAGATTTCGGGAAATTAGAAATTTCTTTTTCTATATTCACGATGAGATCAAACTAGGATTTCTTAACAGTTGTATTAAATCCATTTTTAATTCTATAACTTGATTTCATACATGGTTGTTATCGATAAAATTTTAGATTTAAAATTGAAAAAGTTGTCAGTCTTAAAATTTCTTAAATTACATTTGATTAAATCTAAAAATTTGAGAAATTAAGTTTTAGAAAGCAAACAACCTTTAACACTGAAAACATATTTTCTTCTATATACTGGCATGAGATGCCAAGACTTCTCCTTAATGCCCATGCATAATAATGATGTCATCTATATATTTTAGTTGTATTTTTTGGTCATACTAGATGATGACAATATTTTGGTCCCTAATGGAACTCATAAGGGGGTGAATTTAGTGTTGACAAATTCTTGGTACTTCAAGCAACTTAGAAAAATTCTAATATGGTGAAAATATGTATTCTTAATTTAATATAAAAAATTACGAAAAGAGGAGTTTAAAGATGAGAAAATGCTAATTGATTTTGTAATGGCTCAACAAATAATCCTTGCTTACATTAACCCTCCAACTCTTCTTAAAATTTCACTAATCTTCTTTCAACTAGGCGAAAAGAAACTTTTTTTATGAATAATCTTGTTCTCTTGAGTAAAGATCAAACTTTTTACAATCTTATTTAATAGTGAAGAGCAACCACTAGCCTTACAAATGGAAATGGCCCCAAGAGAATTTTACATAAAAAAAGTTTTAAATTGATTAAAGCAATGTTTTAGAGCTTAAATCACTCACTATTAATGAATAAACATAAGAAAAAACTTTGAAACATTCTTAAAATGTGTTCTTGTAACACTTAATATTTATGAATAGTTATAAAAACCATAAAATCATGTATTTATAGCCTTATTAGCCTTAAGATATCATTATAGGCATGAATTAGTCATTTGACACAAAGAACCCGTTAGACATAAAAACTAATCATTAGAAACAAACATTAACTTCTATTAGTCTATTACTCTAACTCATTGGTCGACCAATATATCAACTAATATCATAATACAAACTTATAGTACATAAAATGCAATGTTTTCATCCACATTAATGATCACTCAAACATATTAATGGACCATTTGTTGCACTAGTCAACTAATGCGACAATACAAACTCATAGTATATAATTTTTTAATTTCTAAAAGGATTGATTGATCACACCTATACATTGGTCAATTAATATAGGTAAAATTCTTCATTGCTTAACACTATACTAGGTTAATCAATTAGTGCCCCTAAAATTATTTGTATAAAATTTTTTAAGTTTTCCAAACTTTTGAATTTATTCTTTTGACAAAATTTTGACTTAAATATATTTCAAAATATATACCTAAAGTATTTTAAAAATTGATACAGATTTCTTTGAAATAAAAACATCAATTTATCTTTTGAAAAGATTTATATATATTGTTAAGAGAATGAAATGCATATGCATGATGAGCTTCTAAAACATTGAAATGACCAAGTAGAACTTATAATAAAAATTACATTGGTTAACATTAAACCTTAAATTTCCTTGATCTTGATTTTATTTTCATTTAAAAATTTGATCTTTACATTTTCTTTTATGGGCTTCATGAGATGTTCCTTTAACTCTAATGTATGACTTTATACAACTTTCTTATTTCTATCTTTTTTAAATCATCAAAACAAAGAAGTCATTAGTGATAGTAATGTTTTGTTGTCTTCATAACATAGATTAGAACTTTCATTGGTTCAATATAATGGTGGTTGATACAAATCCATTGGTCAAAGAATGTGATACAAATTGTCTCCAATATAACACTTTAAGTTAGCTAATTGATGATTTGGTTCTTCTTGACATTCAAGGCTAGGGCAACGATGTTGCACCCAGATGCAATAATTTTTTATGACATCAAACTAGTAACTAGTGATTAAGTTGGTTAGCGATTTGGTTGATGGTGGCTATCGTTGGTATGCATAACAAATACTGGATGTTATATATTTAGATTTCACAATGAACAAGGTAATTTAATTTTGTTTTTTTATTAAACCATGAAACTAAGGCTTTGCCTAGAAATTAATAAGTGTTGGAAGTACTCTCTCTATCTAAAAGAGCACCAGTATAGTCTATATAAATTTAAGAATGCAAGTTTACAATATCAAATCTCTAATAACATGGTGTCAAAAAAAAATCTAAATATACAATTAATTACTAAAACATAAGACTCCTTAGGAAATTACTAAAATCTAGCACATAAATACATCTTAAATATAATATCAAGCCTACGAATGGTAAGGTAAAGTAGACTATTAAGCACACCTTTATAGATAAACTAGTTTTTCTCTTCATCTTTTCCTTATTTAATTTAGTTATGAATTCATGGGTATCCTCAATGGCTTATCTTGATCTATTCCAAAGTGTTTAACTAGTTCATTGGTTTACATGGTTTGATTGATGAAGATTCCTTCCTTCATTTGTTTGATTTAAAGTCTAAAAAAAATTGACTTTTTCCATCATGCTCATCTCAAATTCTCTACTTATACATTTGAAAAGTTTTTTTATATAGGCTTTCAACAGTTGCACTAAGAATTGTATCATCAATATAAATTTAGACAATTAGGATTTCATTTTATACTTTTTTTAATGAAAAGTGATGTGTTAACCTTTACCTTAGTAAAGATGTATTTTTTTAAAGAGGAATGAACTTAAACTTTCATACCAAGATTAAAGAGATTGTTTCAAACCATATAAAACTTTGGAGTGTTTATAAATAAGGTTAAGTGCATCTTAATTTTCAAAGCCTATGTAAACTTCTTCTTAGATATAACACTTTAAAAATGCACTTCTATCATACATTTGAAATAATATCATATATTTGAAATAATTTAAAACCCAAGTATGGTTTAAATGTAAGTAATGATCTAATTACTTCTTACCTAACTACCAATGAAAAAGTTTCTTCAAAATATATGCCTTCCTCTTGATTATACCCTTTAGCCACCAATCTGGCTTGGCTTCTTACAATGACACTTGATTCATCTAGTTTATTTTAACATCTGCTTTTTCATATGATTTGATGATATCTAAGCTTAGGTATTAAGGTCCATATGTTACTTCTCACAAATTGGTTTAATTCCTTATTTATAGTAAGAATCTAACATTCATCACTAAGGACTTCTTTTATAGTCTTAGGCTTAATTTATAAACAAAAGTAAGATATAGTATATTTTCAGGAAGAGTTATATTAACTAAATCTTATTGCATCACCTATGATTTGATTAGGAGGATGATTCTTCTTGAATTTTCAATCTCTTAGGATTTCCTCATCCTTTTTGTCTCCCTCACTTTAGTTAAACGATATAATTACTTGTTTCATATGGAATCTCGTGGTGATCATCCTTGTCTTCTTTAATAGGTAATTTCTCTAAATCCTTAGATAGACCTATTTCATCATTTACAAGATTTTCTTAATATTAACAGGGTTAGATTCATCAAAGACATCATGCATAGATTCTTCATTGATAATATATTTCTTATTAAACATTATATATGCTTTTCTAGTTAAAAAATAACTAAGAAAAGTTCCTTCATCTACTTTATAATCAAACTTTCCTAAATATACTTTGTATTCAATATATAACATCCATACTCCAACACTTTGAATTAATTAATCTTTGAAATTTTCCTATGCCAACGTTCATATGAGATTTTATCCATAGTTGGTCTTATATAAAAGCTACTAAAAATGTTATATAAAATTACAATAAGTTCTGCCTAAAAATACTTTAGAACGATATACTTATATATCATTATTCTAACTATGTCCTGTAATGTTATTTTTCCTTTTCACAACAATATTTTATCGTGGGGTCCTAAGAGTAGAGAAGTTGTGAAAGATATCATTATCTTTACAAAAGGCTTTAAACCTTTCATTACGAAACTCCTTACTATAATCACCTATAATTGATGCAATTAAGAGCCCCTTTATGTTTGAACTCTCTTCACAATTTAACAAATGCCCCAAAACATTCATATTTTCTTACCAGGAATAATCCCATGTAAACATACTAAAATATTATACTATGCGAAATACGTAAAACTTACTGTCTAAACTAGTAACTCTTATAGGACAAAACAAATCCATGTAAAGTAATTAAAGGAGTCTAGTAGAAGTTACTTAGTTCGACTATGAATAAATTCCTGGCTTTTTTTTTTCATTTGACAAGCTCCACACATCTTGTCTTTCTTAAACATGATATTAGGAAGTAGATTGACAAATTTCTTGAAGTTAAGGATGGAGATGAGATCCATATTTTTATGTCAAAGCTGCCTACATCAAATCCATGTATCTTCACTCACGAACATTAAACACTTCATACTTTGTTTAGAGATGTCATTTAGGTCAATTGTATAGATATTCCCTTACTTATTACTAAGAATGCAATGTCATTATCAATCATTCTAAAAATAATGCTTAATTTTCCTTTAAATAATTTTCTATAATCCTTATTATATAATTAGCCCAAACATAATAAATTATGCTTTAATCGGTTAACTAAAATTACATGATCAATTATAATATGACATGTCTTACTAACTTTGTTGTTAGCCTTATATGACACCTAAAATTGAATAAATTAGGGAATTAAAGTTTTTTGAGTCTTTTTCTAATTCAAAAGTTCACTCTAGAACAATTATAGTATAATGGAAAAAAAATATAACAATGTATTTCAATTAATATATCATTATAACTCAAACACAAAAATAAACTTATAAAAGCTAAAGAGATCGAGGAAAGAAATGGTAAAGTGATTTTATAGTAGTTCAGTGAATAAATCTTATACATCCACTTTGTAAGGACTTCTTGGAAATTTCACTAAAAATCTTTCTTCTAGTCGGTGAAGAATAATCCCTAATCTTCCTTCATAGGTGAAGAGGAACCCTTGAAAAAAATATCTCTTTACAAGTTAAAAGGAATCCTTAATGATAATCCCACAACCAAGCCCCTCAAATAATAAAAGATATAACTCAAAATATCTCACTTAAATACCTCAAGGATCTAAGGCTTAACCAATATAATATGAATGAAGTGAACACACAACAATCCAAATAAACTTAACACTCACAAAAACTCAATTCAAATTCACAAAACTTCTTTTAAAATACTTTAACCTTTCTCTAAATTCATACAATTTAACTTCATTGCTCTTGGATACATCAAACGAACTTTGCAATAAGCTTGTAAATAATAACTAGCCATTTTATAGACATTGGAGACCATTTATTAATAAAATCTTCCTATTAGAAATTGGTCATTAAACAGCTACCATGACAATTGGTTTAACACTCAATCACAGTGGTTATTCAACCATAATTTAACTTATACCGGTTGACCACTTCCTACAAATTAGTCGACTAGTCCCTTCAAAGAAATATACATTGGTTTACTAGTCCCTTAAGCATTGGTCATCCACTCATCTTAGAAATAGTTCTTAGATACTTTCATACTTTTTCCAAACTTCTAGAACTCATTCTTTTTAAAAATTACTTGACTAAAACACATTTAAAAAACCTTTAAATTTTTTAATGCATTTAGGGGATTTTCTTTAAAATAATTTTGAAACTTTTCTTTTGATTATAGACCACTATATTAACTTAAATGTCAATGATCATGCAATAATTGAGCCTTAAAACAATAGTATAGTAAGCAAGATAAGATTTATATAGAAATTGCATTAAGTTAACCTATTTGCTCTTTATAATCATATGCTCAATCATATTCTTGAATAATTATTCATCTATATTCTTTTAGCCTCCAAATTGTGTCTTTGCATCCCTTTTATATTCCTATATTTTCAATATATTAAAAATAAAAAATATTATCAATAGTAGTATAGATATTTTATCATCACCAAAATATGGATCTAAACCTTCTTTGATTTAACAATCTCTCTCTCTCTCTCTCGTTTTTTACAAAACATGTGACATTATAAAAGCCAAAAACATAAAAGAGAACAAGATAAGATCAATAAAATAAAACTCTACGTAGACGATAGACTCTCCGTAGATTCATACATTATATAAAATTACTCCCCTATACAAAAAGAGCTATAAAAGAGCAATTAATATCTCATATCTTCTCTCTCTTTTTGGGACCATTAAAAAGTTATTTATAAACTCAAAAACACGTAATTTTCAATTCATATGCTACCATTAAATTTATACATCATGAAAGATTTGATCACTTTCTTTCTAACTCCACTTTTTTATGAAAGAAAAATCCTATCACATGGAAAAGTACACATGCAAAAACATTTCTTTAAATCATATGCCAATTTCAAAAGTCATTCCATTTTATTCCCTATACACATGCAAACAAAGCTTTTTCATTTAAAATGTCTATGTCGAGTCAACATTCTCTAATCAAATATATACCTTTAATAGTTATCTCATTTTCTTCCCTTGACTTGGTCTAACAATGTATTTACTTGATTAGTTCATATAAGGGCTCTTGATGATTTTTATTTTGACTTATGATACTGCGTTACTTCCTCACTAAACCCATATTTGATCACATTTAGTATTAACCTAAAAAGAGCTCATCTTGTTCTAATATCCATATTAATTTAGAGCCTTAGGGGTTGGTTTTTGAATGATTTTCAATCCAAAATTTAGAGGATTGGTTCAACTTTCTATGTTTAGTGTATATATATATATATAAATCAATAAGTCCATAAACTCCACAAAAATAGCAAAACATATGTGTATTGTAATAAGTCCTAAGGTTCATATATACTTATGCATTTCTCCTATCATAATATGCTCTTATAAGATAAAAAATAAAACCTTTATGTGAGGTATCCTTCTATAATTGCATTCTTGTATATATTGAGTGTAAAAACGAATCATACCATTTTATCTAAAATGATGCCTACATGAATATGAGTGTGATTAAATGTTCCTATAAAAAAATATGCCCATTCCTACCTTAATGAATTTTCCTCCTAGGTCTTGATTTGGAGCTATATAAAAAAGTATGATTTTTTTTAAGATTATAACCTAGAAGATTATATAATGTATTCATATGATGGCCTAGGTGTATGTTCATCATTGAAGTCATTTCTTTTTATAAAAATAATTTTATTATGATAAACCAAGGGAGGTTGTAATAATTGGTTTTAATAATGACAAAACATCATTCATATTAATGTTTTAGTTTTGATGCGTTCAAAAGATAGGTTAATATAAAATGTGCTGGAACCCAAGAAAGAAATGCATTCACAAAGGAAAAGAGAATTAGAGCAAGCATTGAATGAAGATCAAGAATGAAAGTTGAAGATATGATGATCAAGATTGAAAAGGTTTAGGATTATGATTTGGTATGAAAACTTGCCTTGATCTTTATCAAAGCTTAAAAGGGCTCACTTTTGCATAAACATTTACATGTGTACTGCATTTAGGATTTTGGTCAAGTTTTAGATTTTAGTTAAGTGTATTTATTACATTGGCATTATAGGAATTGGTTATCATACAAGTACAAAGTTTCATAATTAAGAGGAATTATGTATTTTTTATAAAAAATATTCTCTTGATGTGTTAAATTGATTTAGATTTTTTTAATTCAAGAATTTGAATGAAAATTGATTTTTGGGATGTTTATGTAAGTTTTAGAAACTTTAAAAGTTTGTTTGAAATGAAAAATTTTTATAAACAAGTTAAATTTGGAGTTTGAGGCAATTAAATTTTTTTTGAAATTGAAATAGCCTTAAAAATGGTTTACAACTTGTGTGTAATGGTTTTAAATCGAAGGAAACATCTTTGGCATGTTTATAAATGATTCAAACTGGTTTGTAATTCGAACTAGTTTGCAAAGTGTTTAAAGTGAAAAGTTTTGAAATTTTGTTAAATTTTTTATAAATTAAGGTAAATTTTATTTTTTAGTTTAAATGTGATGTTTTGGTATTCATAAAACTTTTGGGAATGTTTGAAACTTATTAAAATTTGTTTGAATCAATTTGGAATTAATTTGAGTTGGTTTTAGATGGATTTTTTATGATTTTAGAACTTGGTATGATTTTTGAAAATGAATAGGTTGACTAATACCTTAATAGGTTGATCAATGTACTGTTAAAGGACCAATCGGTTGACCAATGATTGGTGGATTGATCTATGAAATAGGACGACTAGTTACTCTAAATTTCGTATAGTTAGTTGCAAACTTTCGATTTGTAATTGATTTTTATCAACCTAATGGCTAAAGAACCTTTATACTAAACTCTATAAATAAGAGTTCTAATGCATTTGAAACTATCGTTATGCAAGTTTGAGAGAGATTTGACCACGTAAAGTGGTTAAACTCAAAGCTTCAAGTATTCTTACATTCTTATTGTGCATTCTTCATGTTTTAAGCTTCAATTTAATTTTTATTGCTTTCAATCCAACGTTTTTTTGTTCTATTAAGGTTTTAAGAGGTTTATTGACAGGACCCTGTCCTATTGGACTAGGCAACCTGTCCGGCACTCCATGAAAACCCTCCAATCGATTATCTTAATCACACTGAAGAAGTTTTCATAAAGCTAAACCTCATTTCCACTATCTTTAATAAGTCTTAACTTGTATTTCATTAAACATAAGTAGTGAAGTTGTAAAAAGTTTTTTAAAAATTTCGGCAGCATAACAACTGTATTTTTCCAAACCTAAAAATTTCACAAGACCTGCAACAATTCAAAA
>JAOXYD010212162.1:0-20138 GCA_028565735.1 Pinacopodium congolense
TTTTATAATTTTTCTATAATTATTTTCTATTTATTTTGCTTTGTGTGTTTTATTACCCTAATTGGGTTGAAGGATATGTTGGTTCTGAGCTTACTAGGTTGGTATTTTCTCTCTTGGAATTTCTTAATATTTGCTTTTCTCTAACAAAGATAATATCTAATTTTTAATGGCTTCCTTTATTACTTGCATTTCTTCCTTCACCGGACTTTCCAAGGCATGAGGGTCTTCAGCAAAATGGGATTTGCTTCCCATAAGCTCATTATAGGTACCTTTCTCAAACCTTCTTCTTGCCTCTTTCCAATACTTATTTTGCTCCTTTATTGATCACCATTAATAAGTGACTCGTAATGAATCCTCATAAAGCATGTTGTTTTCTCCCAAAATCATTAAAGGAATAGTGTGAGGCAATTTTTTTCCCCATATTCCACATTAATTCATAGTCTTGCATAACTAATTCTTCTCCATAATGGTGTGTTTTCATCCTTGCATATTGGTTTTCCAATATAACTAGCTATATGACTAAGCCTTAAGGTAGGCTAGTATTCTAATGGAATGTTATGGAAATCAACCTATATAGGGATTTGTTTTCTAAAATTATATAAAAATTGGAAAGATTCTTATATGCCAATGACCACTTTCCAACACCTCTTTAGTCATAAATTTTGATGAGAATTTGAATAATAGTAATTCCTCTTCATTAAATCAGACTTCAATTAATCCTTTATTCTTCTAATACTTTTGAGCCTAAAAATTAACAACTAGATATGGAGGTCTTTTTCCTAGGAAAAATCCAACTAAGGTTGAGTTCTATTCTTTCACTCCTACTTTTAGGATCTCCATAGGAGGAGCCACAATAGACTACTCTGCTAAGGAAATTGATGGATAGAACTCAAGGGATTCATTAAATTATTCTATAAGCATTTGCCTCCAGGTAAGGTGAGGGATAGAAGGGTGGGTTTGCTGTTACTTCATCTTCTGAGGTAGAGACATCATTCACTATCATAGCTTGTGTAGAAGTTAGACGTAGAAAGGTAGCAAGGTTATTTAGGTTGCTCATATGTGGAGGTGGATGAGAAGTGATGGTGTTTGTGAAGTACCTAAGTTTTAAAATAAATATAACTAAGAACACACTAAACAATAAAGGTAAGTGTACTTATCAGATGTAATATAGCTTGGATGAGTCTAGGTGTTGAACCTTAAGGACTACTATTACTAATGAATTCCTATATAAATCTAGCTAGCTACTTAAAAGATAAAGATTGATTGATTGGTTAAATAATAAAAAGAAATAAACAATTAAAATATAATGCCTAGACAAACTTATAAGGAGAAACAATCAATGGTGAAGGTAGGATTCAAGTAATTAATCCCTCTAAGATGTGTATGTACTCAATCGTTTATCTTACTTTAACTTAAATTCTAGATTTATTAGACTATATATTTCCTAATGTAAATTACACTCTTTCTCAAGCAATGTAATGTCTATTCAATTCAATTAAACTAGGCGAAAGTTCTTCATATCCCGTTCTATTAAATTGAATGCATTAACTTGTTCTATGGAACCTTTTTTTTTAAAAATAAATTCATATCTAATATAGAAATCTCATGTAAGACTATCTCTATCTCCCCATGAAAGATGTTTTATTCATGATCTAATGCATATAAGAAATTTTGCAATCTTAATCATACGCATAATAAAAGCTTTGAAATCAATGTTTACTTTCACATAACAATTGAATCCAAAGAGATTACCATCTATGAACAAATATAATTAAAAAACTTGGAACTCAAGAGTTAAAACAAGAATTAATAATAATACTTAATCTTAAAGTTCATAAAAACCTAAATCCTATAGAGAGTTTAGCTCATAAAAATGGTTTCAATTACATAAATAATCATAAAGATAAAATGAATAAGAAAGCTTATACTAAGTCTTCTTGAATCCTTGAAATCTTGATGTTGAATGGTGAAATCCTTTCTTGAATCTTTAATTCTTACCCTTGGATGATTCCTTTCCTTCAATCTTGGTTGAAAACCCTTCAAGAATGAATTAGGACTTAATGTATAATGTACAACAACTGAATGAAGATCTTTTTGTATCAAGTAAATCACTTAATACCCTAAAATTAGGTTATTTACATAAGTGAAGGGCATCTTAATCATGGCCAACATCATGCTCGGGATGCTGATCGTGATTTGCACTGGAGTGAAATCACTAGCATCATCACAAGCCAGTGTAAATCATGAGCATCATCACGTGATGCCTGAAAATTTTTTCCACCACTTGATATTTTCATGATATATTCTCCATTCTTCATCCAATTTCCCTAAAGTTTGGGATGTAGCTTCTTGACATGTTGTTCTAGAACTTTTAAAAGTTCATAGAATTTGGAGTGCTACAATTATAGTTAATGCCTTCCCTAAATCAATTATACCAAATCTAGAGTTTAACTGAGCTTGTCTTGTTCTTTCTTTTATGCACTTCTCATGGCTTGTAAAATAAACTTGGAATTTGGTGTGGAGCTTTATAACATGATGCTTCAAGTATCCAAAGTGATTCCATACCTCTTTTAGTTCCAAGAGTGTGCTAAAATGCCCACCAAAGTCCTACAAAACAAATGTAAACATAGAAATAGCTAAGCAACATCACATTTAAAGGTTTTAACTCAATAAACACATAATCCACATACATTTACCCTTAAAAACCATTTAGAGAAGCACTAAATCATACTAAAAATTTGTGAACTTAAGAACTATCAAATACCCTTACACTTAAGCTATTGTTTACCCTTAAGCAACCACTTAAACATCTACTCAAACAAAAAAATCAAGAGTTGATAGGTAATTAAACACAAAAAAAAATCAAACCATGTTCTTGATTAAATTTACAAAGCACAACCCTTTTCATGACAAAAACTTGGTTAGAAATGCATGCATTCAAACAGTTAGTAATAAGGTGCCTTTCTATGTATAACATCAAGCATCTATGGAGTTACATGTGGATTATCACGTAAAGTTGTTTAAGAGAATTACCAATGATGAAAATTATAAATTATTTTAAAAATTTTAGAGTAATTTTGGTGTTTCACCTTGTCTTTTGATGTGAAGGCAAATATTGTTTTGTTGATGTCCCTTGATTACTTAACTCGGCTACCCTCATTAGCTTATTTGCAATGTCATCTAGTCTTTTGACATGAAGGTGAGCATTTTCTAATGAACATTCCAGTTTCTCAGCTAGATCACAAATACATATGGCTACTAGCTCCACTCATATACTTCAAAATTTTAATCAGTATGAAGTCAGCAGAGTGTATGTTTGCTTATTTAAGTTAAGCACATGTATAGTTCTTATTCATTAAACACATCACTATTTAAATTCTCATAACAATTCATATGTAACCACATTCCATGATTGGCATTAGACATAAGAGGTACATATCATCATATGCAATTCACATAAAAACAAAAGAAGAAAAGATAACATTTTGGGTTAAAAATCAATTGAGGACTGCTCAATACTCCCCTCTTTAAGAACATGGATGAAATTATAACATTAAGATTAGAAATAAACTCTTAATCTCATTTATTCAAGAAAGAGTATTCAAGTCATCACTATCAGACTCCTAATAACTTAAGTGTGATGATTTATAGTTAGTAAAGGCATTTCAATTCACATTAAATTCCCCCTCTTAAACACACACACTTATACCAAAATTTCCTCAATTTGGAGAATCAAATAAAATAAAGAACAGAAAGAGTAAAGGTGGGGAAATGAGAAAAACACTCCCCTAAATAGTGAAGTGTAAAATGGAGCAAGAACATGAGTGCATAAAGTTGAATTCACGTGTTTGAAGGCTGAAATTAGTTATCCAAGCTTGTGACTGAACCTGAAGATCAAAACTAAGGCATAGAATTTTTGAAAGATTATATTAAGATAGGATAAAATAACATAAAATTAAAAGAATGTAAATAGAAATCATATATGATGTAATGGTAAAGATCCAAAAGAAATGGAAATAAAAATAAAAGAATAATAAAAAAAACAACAATCAAATTTGGTTGCGAGGGGAAGTCTATATGCGCATCTATTAAGCGTCCTTCGAGGGAGGTGATTGAAATGAAGATGCATAAACTCCCTTTATATGACTTGTTATTAATAGTGAAATAAGTGTGGATAAGCTACATTCATTCCAACACTCATAAGCCATAAGCCATTCAATTATTCATGCACACTACCATGATTATTGTGAAGGGTTAATGCAACCCATGAATAAATTCAAGTAATGTGTTTTACAATTATTCAAGTCTAAGGCTTATGAACTTATGAGTCATCAATCATCCAAGAAAAAATATACAGATATCATGCAGAGGCCATCAATAAAGCATAATGGAAAAGATAATGAAGGGCTTATAAATTACAATTAATAAGTAAACCATTATTAGGCACCATTAGCACTAGTAATCTCTAAACAAAAGTAACACATGCTATTCATAATCAATCCTAGAATAATGTGCATCAATATTAGTATCTTAAACACCCAAAACCATAATTATTATTTAAGATTTTGTTCAAATGATCTCCATAGAGTGTTTAGCCTTACAAATCATCAATAAGCTACAAATAACTCGTTTTATGCATTAATAGTCCTAAAAATGATAAGAAAAATACACTAATTTGAAATAAACTCATAGCCACAGTAATATTCATCCAAAGTAGGGCCTAGGTGAAGTGGGAGTTGATGAAAAAGAGAAAAATCCATATGTTAGAGCAATATAAATCAACATGTGGCACAATGATTGATGGAAGATCTCAAGTATATGACCAAGAACACATCCTCCATATTAAACACCTAAGTCATCATGAAATCTGCAAGTTTTAAGTATGCAATGTAGAGATTGAGTATATACCTTAATGATTTGGTGAAAAAAATTTGCATTGATTCATGAAAAATAATTCATAAGTCACAAACATTTAGCAACCAAAGATGATTAAAAAAACCAAAGAAATAAAGTAAAAACACATGAACATGTTAATGTAAATATAGAAATCATACCAAAATGTAACCCTTCATGTAATACGTTCTAAGAATCAAAATAAAAAGAAATAAAAATTGAAAGATAGAGATTGGGTTGCCTCCTAAGAAGTGCTTTTAAAATATATTTTAACTGGAGCTTAATGCTAGAGAATAACTATTCTATTTTTTAAACCATACCTTCAAATGATTTCCTTAATTACTAGATGGTTCATTGAAATACCTGAGCTAAAATACGTACCTTTTGATGCCTCACTTTACCTCCTTTGAATTATGTTAAATACTTTGGAAAGAGATCTTGATATCCAATCTTTTGCTTGTCATCAGAATTTATGGTACTAACAAAATCAATGAAAAAAGGTACCTGATTTTCATCCTTAAAGATTGTGACATAAACATCTTCTTTTGCTTCCTCATCCATGTCAATTATTATCTCCCCCTTACTTATTATGAAGGCATCATTATATTTCTCCCTTGGCTACACTTAGGTAATGGTAGACACAATTACTTGCTCTTATTCTGCAATAAGTTTAACTAGCGGCCTGACTTATGTTGCTAAGTTATATAGGGAAGTCTCTGTGGCTCTGAATCGAGCTTTTGTTCTAGATGTAAACTTGAATAACTATCTTAACCTTGATTCATCATCTTGCTGTTGATAATAGTCCATTGGAGGTTGTTTAAAGTAAGTCAAATTAGCCCATGGTGAATTATAGGTGTTTCTCCAATAGTTGTTTTAAACCATCCAATTTATTCTCCACCTATGGATTGAAACTTCTTCTTCATCCTACCATAGATAGTCTTGCCATTGATTATGTTTCCAAGCAATTACATTGACTACCTACACCTTATAACCTAGCACATAAGATTAATAACATTGTTTTTATTTTCATAATCAAACATAAAAAGAAAATTAAATAAAAATAAAAGAAAAAATGGCTAGTTTAAAAAAGAATAGAAAAACACTTAACAAGAGACAATCCCTAGTAATGACATTAAAAAATTCATGATGTTTGTGAAGTACCTAAGTTTTAAAAGCAATATAACAAAGGACATATTAAAAAATGTCACAACATATGAAAAGGCAAGTGTTCCTATTGGATGTAATATAGCTTGGATGAGTCTAAGTGTCGAACATCAAGGACTATTATTGCTAATAAATTCCTATCTAAATCTAGCTAACTAATCAAAAGATAAAGATTGATTGATTGGTTTAATAATAAAAAGAAATAAAACAATTAAAATTGAATGCCTAGATAAACTTATAAGAAGAAACAATCAATGATGAAGGTAGGATTAAAGTAATTAATCCCTATAGTATGTGTTCGTACTCAATCGTTTATCTTGCTTTAACTTGAATTCCAAATGTTTTAGGCCATAGATTTCCTAATGTAAATTACACTCTTTCTTAAGCAATGTAACATCTATTTAATTCAATTACACTAGGTGAAAGTTCTCTCTATCCTGTTTTATCTAAATGAAAGAATTAACTTATTCTATGAAACCTATTATTTTGGATAAATTCACATCTAACCTAGAAATCTCATATAGGACTATCTGTAGCTCCCCATGCAAGATGTTTTATTCTTGAAGTGACCAAATGCATTTAAGAAATTTTGCAATATTACACCTTAATCATACACATAATCAAAGCTTCGAAATCAATGTTTACTTTTGCATAACAATTGAATCTAAAGGAATTAACATCCAAGAACAAATCTAATTCAAAATCCTAAAACTCAAGAGTTAAAGCAAGAATAAAAAATAATACTACATTTCAGAGTTCATAGAAACCCAAATCCTATAGATAATTTAGCTCAGAAACATGGTTTCAATCACACAAACAATCATAAAGACAAAAGTAATAAGAAAACTAATGATAAGTCTTATTAAATCCTTGAAATTTTTATGTTGAACGATGAAATCCTTCCTTGAATCTTCAATTATTGCCTTTGGATGGATGCCTCCTCTCCTTTAATCTTCATCAAAAACCCTTCAAGAATGACTTAAGACTTGATGTATAATGTATGACGGCTGAATCAAGGCCTTTTTATAGTAAGTAAATCACCTAAAAACTTAAAATTAGGTTATTTGTGTATGTGGAGGGCGTCTTGATCATGGCTAACATCACACCCATAATGCTGGCCGTGATTTGCAGTGGATTGAAATCACTGGCATCATCATGCCTATGATGCCTTATAGCTTTCTTTAGTAGTTGATATTTTTGTGATATCTTCTCCATTCTTCATCCAATTTACATGCAATTTTATATGTAGCTTCTTTCCATGTTATAAAAACTAAGCTTATCTTGCTCTTTTCCTTGTAGACTCCTCATAGTTTGTAAAATAACCTTCAAATTTGGTGTGGAGCTTCATAACATGATTCTTCAAGTCTCCAAAGTGATTTCACACCTCTTCTAGTTCCAAAAGTATGTTAAAATGTCCACCAAAATCCCATAAAACAATTGTAAACATAGAAATAGTTAAACAACATCAAATTCAAAGGTTTTGACTCAATAAACACATCATTCACATGGATTTACCCTTAAAAACCAATTCAAAGGAGGACAAAATCATGCAAAAATGTATGTATACTTTAAGAACTATCAAGTAGGATAGCTTTAGGGGCAAAGGATAAAAAATAGAAAAGAAGGGTGGAGAACTTGGCCAAAGTAATAGTTGCAGGCAAGAAAGGTAAGCTATCAAGGTCGACTTCAGGCAAGAAGGAGCAAAAGGATTTCATGGCCTTATAGAGAGATGACCATATTCTAAAGAGAATATAACGTTTAGCTTTTGCAACTTGATTATGATGAAATCGTCTTTTGTTTTTGGTCTTATGAGTATTATGGTTTATGGCCTTTCTACTAATTGATTTCATGTTCTCATAATTTTAGTAAGGTAATCCCAATTATATTTCTGCATGTTTTTTTATGTGATATTTTTCTAGTTAAATGATTTTATTCACCTTTAAAATTATTTTTTTCTCTCAGTTTAGTATTGTTAGTTACAAAAAAAGGGTAATTATACATAATTTTAATGAGATTGTATAATGATTAGTGAGTTCTATAATTTTGATTTATGAGTTGTATGCCTAAATGGGGTAATGATGTACCACATCTCTTCTTACTTGATCTATTAAAGCTCTTGATTGCATTATTTATTATTCTCATAGGGGAATTTATGATGTAAATTTTTATTTTTATTTGGAAATTATAAAAGGTGTATTATTTTTTAATATAGTGAATTAATTAACCATGAATAATCACATTTATTAACTTACCTAGTAGTAGCTTTAATGCTTAATAGAGAGATGTAGATTTATCCTTAGATTTGATAGACTTAGAATTTACATCTTAAGGATATGAAGAATATAGTTTTTCCAAAACAAAAAAAGATATGAAGAATATAGCTAATAGATTATGTAGGTTTAGGTCTTGATATCATAATCTTTACTAATCCATTAAGTATTAAATTCCTTACTATTGGACTTTAGTTCCTTGAAGATGATCTATAATGCTAGGGAGGAGATGCTGATGATAAATGAGTTGATATTTTTCTAAAAAGAGGAAAATATAAAGCATAAAAGGGATGATGCTATGAATTTAATATCTAAATCCTCTAATCCTAAAGGATATTATGGTAATCGAGAATACAAAGTAGAATAAGAATAATATTTTTAAGAAGGACAAAGACAAATCTAATGGGTTTTTTAGTGTAGCCAAAATAAAAAATGTCAAATGCTACCATTATAATAGGATATGGCATTTAAAGAAGGACTTATATAATTATAAGGCTTGTTTTATGAGAAAGAAAGAAAGTAAATTAGGTAACCTTGAAGTTTTAGTTGGTTTTGTCATTCTTAATATATATAGCACAAAATAGTTTGTGATATATGCTCATTTATTTTTTTATTGGCCATATAATATTTTTATGTAATTATAAAATTGAGAACAATAAAATAATCATTAATATTTTGAATAAAATTAAATACATCAATATTACAATAAAAATATTATTATATAGTATGCTATTAAATATAAAGCAAATGTAAGAGCGTACCAAATGAGACTTTCAAGAAAATAAAGGTTGTTCCTCCTTTGGTGTGTTTGCTCTCTAATCTTATTATCTTAAAACTCTCACTAATTTCTCCTGCTTGAATCTTTCTCTACCCATCCATTCCTACTTCTTCTACTCTTTTTCCTCTGTTGCTCTTACTAGATTCCTCTCTTCTCCCTATTTTTCATTTTCCCATATTTCCTTTTTTAGTAACCCCTTTTCAATTTTCTCGCCTTTATTCTTTACCTTTTCCTTTTATAAACAAGACATCTATTTTACTTTCTTGGTGCTATCTTGCCTTTAGCCATTCTAGCTTACCTTTCCTCCCTTTCTTCCCCTTGTCCTCTGTATACATATTTCCTTAACTTCCTTCTTTTATCCTTAGAAATTTATATTCAATGGCATTTTGTTCTGATTTTGCCACCCTTTCCTTTTTTCTAACTTCCTATTATTTCCTTAGAAGGTATGTCAGCTAAGGGTCCTTTGAACGTTGGGGAACTTATGCCATTAACTCTAGCTTGCTCCTCTACTGCTCCTAGCAAAGACCCTACACTTCTTATATCTAGGGAAATAGATGAGAATGATACCAAAAATGATATTTAGGTAATGAATAAAAAAACTTGGCTCTAGGTGGTTAGAGATCATTACATTGACTTTAAAGCCAATTATTTCCCTTGAAAAGAGGAATATTGCTATAATTATTGCCCCTCCTTTGGAAATCTTTAAGGAAGGAGCCAACAAATAAGATGCCTCACTAATATGATTCTTTTTTAGTAGAAGACCATTCAATCCATTGATGTATGTCTGGGCATAAAGAAACTTGAAACAATTTGGAATTTAGGAAGTTCTGTTCAATGAAGATAGCATCTTTATTTTCAAGTTTAGAACCAAATCTTAGGTAATGAAGATCCTAGAAGCTAGTCCCTAGCATGTAAATAACCGACCAATCTTTCTCCAATTATGGAAGTCAAGACTCTAAATGTAGAACCATAAATAATTAAAATTTCATTTTTGGATGAATATCTATAGTATTCCATTTGAATATTGGAAAATAAATGGATTGAGCCGCTTAACTAGCTATGTGATAATTCCAATTTCTTTTGATAAGTTAACAGCTTTAATTAAGAAAATAAACTATGGCAGAATATATGTCTTTATTGATGCTTATCAAAAGTTACAAGACGCCATATTACTGAGGTTAGATGAGAATGAAGAAATGTATGTGGATTTAATATCAAATTCTTATTTATAAAGGCTTGACATCAAAATGAAAATAGAAGTTTAGAAGCCTATAGTGAGAAAGTTTCTTACTGGTGACTATGAAGAATTAATACAGCTAACATCAAATGCAAATCTAGTGAAAACGATGTCTAAAAATTAGTAGAGATATACAAAGCATTTCCTATCTCTTCAGTTGATGTTATTTCTCCTACTAAGATGTAGCTAACACCAAATGTAGCTCTAGTAGACAAGGCTATCTAGAAATTAGAAAAGGCATTGAAAACATGTCCTACCTCCTTAAGCAATGATACTTCACCTACTGAGGTTGGCTCCTTATTTAAAGATAATAATGATTGTTTAAAAGATACCCCATTAGATGATCAGATTGAGCTCCATCAGACTGATTATTTAAATGTAACTAACTTAAGACTTCCCATCCTCAACGATGTGACTTTTGAATTGATCCATCTTACAAAGGTATAACCTTGCTAGGAAATCTCTTATAACTTTTAAACATAAACTAGGAGGAGATCAAATAGGGAGATGAAGGAAACTAGTCCTTCATTAGGATAATAAGGATAATTACATGGAATGCCAGAGTGATTTATTCTCTGTCAAGATAACTAGCATTAAGGAATTATATTTTAGGCAATAAACCCCTAATAGTGGATCTTTTGGAAACAAAACTCAATTCTTATTAGGGATTGCAAATCCTAAACAAAAGTTTATGCTGAATTTAAAGAGGTCTCAATCATTAGTTTTGATGATAGCAAAACGTTTTTTTATTACTAATTTTTTAGTTTTTGATGCAAAAGAAAAATAAGAAAATGCAAACTGTGAAAGGGCATGTGTTTGAACTTAAGGAGAAATTAATTCATGAAGGAAAATAAGATTAGAGTAAGCATGCAATTGTTGAAATGAAGATCAAAACATGAAGACTAAGATTGAATAGGATTAGGAATATATTTTGGTATGACCCTATACTTAATCTTAATAAATACTTGGAAAGGGCTTACTTTTATACATCATATTTACATGAGTATTTTCATATAGATTTTGGATAAATGTTTTAATGATTTATTAAATTTGATTATGGCATTCACATGGTAGGAATTGATTTATGATGGCATATAGGTATGAAATCACATAATCAAGAGGAAATGGGTGAATTGTTTTAAAGAAAGAATCTTGATGTTTTAAAAGTGATTTGAAATGTTTTTCATGTGTGTTTGAATGTTTTTGAGTCAAAATTGTATGTAAAAATTGGTTTTTGAAGTGTTTTTAAAAGTTTTTGTAACTTTGAAAGTTAATGGAATAGTATCCAAGTGTTTAAATTTCCATAACCAAGACATATGTTGCATTCTCATTTAATTGAAATACCTTGGTGTATAATTCATTTCAGGAGTGAATTAAAACTCATTTGAATTATTTTTAAAGTGAAATAAATTCTTTAAAAGTGTTATGAAAAGTTTTTAGAATGCCTGTGAGTTGTTTACAATTGGTTTTGAAAGTAAAGTTTCTAGATAAGCTTAATTATTATAAACTAAGACATATTTTTATATTTGAACTTATTTTATAAGTCTCGATGTCTAAAATCATCTTGGAGAACTTTCAAAACTTAATTTGAATTGCATTTGATGTTAGGAAAATGTTAAGAAGTGTTTGGAAATGTTTTGATGTGTTTTTCAGTGTCTTATTAGTAGTTATTATTAGGTGCATCAATCATAGAGTTTTCCATGACAATTTCATACAAATTTACCCTAAAATTGATGTTGAAATTTTTATTTCACTTTTGGATATGTTTGATTTTTAGATTGAAACTCAATTGAAGTGAAAATAAAAAAAGAAGATTGGATGAAAAATATGAGTAAAATAAAAGTGATCTTCATCTAGTGCTTTCTAAACACTTAATCCCATGTATCTTACTCCTTTGTTCATATATATGCAATAACATTTTGTGCATGGTTGCATTTGATTTTTCTTGGTTGTATATGATTTTTAATATGATTTCTTACTAAGGACAAATTCTAAAATAGATTAATTGCATTCTAAAGCATGATTGGATGATAATCTTTATTTATTTTGAGCTCTTCATGCTTATCTTTAATTATCTACTTAAGATAAGATGAGAGATGGTTAAGGATCTGATAGTTATCTACTTTAATCATTGGAAAAATTAGTATACAACTTGATTTAAATCATTGTGTCACCAAACCTTTGTTTATCTTAAGGGCTATAATATTAAAATTGGAATTTTTAGGTTAAGCTTATTAAACTTTAAGCTTAATGCTTAAAATTGATGCATGACTAAACTTTAACTTAAGTAATTACAGAAAAAGCATTGTCTTAACTATAACATTGTTTTGATTTAATGAAGTGACCTTAGGACAAGCCCTTCAATCCGTAATTAAACTTTAATCCTTAATTAACTCATCTAGATCATTGAAAACCAATTCCTTAACCAATTAATCCACTAGACAATCCTTAAATGTAAATTTAATCATCTTTGCATAACTTGACCTTTTAAAGTTAATTTGGTAAATTTAGTTAGTAATTTCATTTGATTTGGATTATCTAGATATTGTGACCCAATTGACTTAGTACTTTTAAATTGAAAATTATGTGGGAAAAATAATCTTGGACTTAAATATTTCATTGTATTACTTATGATCGGTATACATGCTGAAGCGTTGGTTTTGAATTTGTTAAAAGAAAGTGTGCTTAGTTGCTTAATTTGATAATTAATTCGGTCAAATAAATAACCAACATAACAAATTTTTGGTGCCATTACTAGAAAAAATATAGTTGTATTATAATTTATTAGTGTTAATTACTCTAGAATGTATATATTGTTTATATTGTGTTACTTTTCTTTTTCTTATTTATTTTTTGTTTTATTTTTTTTTTTGTTTTATGTTTAATTTGTATGCTGGAACAACTTTTGGTACCTAGCTTTAGTCATTTAAAGGATGTAGAGGCAAGATGACTATTGGCATAATCACCAATGTTATGAGCCTAAAAATCATGAGAATCATTAGGGTAATGGCTTTTATGATCATTTAATGAAACTTATGCCCTTGATTCAATAAATTATTATGACTATCCTTTGCATAACCCATATTATTATGAGCAATCATCATCTTTTCCCTATCTAAAGGAGCCTCGGAGTGATATTAGATCTCAAATTTGTGGTTTATTCAATCAAAGTCTATATAGACATCAAACTACTATGGTTGAGTTGAAAGTTTCTTGTCCGAATTAGAGGGAGAAATTGCTAAAATCCATTAGAGAAAATAATCCCAATGACCCTCCTAAACCCATTCAGTCCGAACTAAGTGAGCTAGCACCTTCTTATTTAGCAAGTGGTGTACAAGAATTTTCAATTCCATTTTCATTGAATGATATAGAGGTTAATGAGTGCTTAAATCATAACCAAGCTCTGGAATTTGAAAATTTTGAACTTTATGAACAAGCCTTAGAAAGTGATGATTCAATTGTTTAAATGGTTAATGATGTGGAAGTTAATGAGTTCTGTAATGATTCAATGCTCAAGTGGTTAATGATGTGGAAGTTGATGAGTTCTTGCATCCTACAAAAGGTATTGAAAGTGAAGCATTTGAACCTTATGAAGAAGTCTTGAAGAGCGATGAATCACTTAATTAATTCATGGTTCAATTGGCTAATACTTTAAATCAACCTATTAATAAATTAGAAGAGCATGATGTTGGAACCTTAGAATTTCCACAAGATGAGGTAATTTATGAAAGTCAAGATAAGTACATTCTTGATAGAGAGCAAAAGCTTGCATTAAATCAAATTAGAGTGCAATTGAACCCTGTGATGGGGTTATTAAGAATGTGGAAAATGAAATACCATATGAAAGCTTAGATTTTCTAGGTGTTACAACTTTTTATCCTTGGCATAAAGTTGTAATTCTTAGTGATTTACCATGATATTTTTCCAAGAACAAGTGTTTTGATTAGTGTTTCATCAAGGGTAAGATTCTTATGGCATTTAGAACTCTAATTGGAGGTATAAGGGCCTTTGAAAATTTAGCTTTCCCTTTCTTATATTGCATGGTGAGCTAAAATTTAGAATTAAAATTATTTAACATTAAGGTCCAACTAAAAGACTCTAAATAAGCTTTTTTTGGGAGACAATCTAACTTTAGTTTAAGATCTTTTGTTTTAATTTAGTGTGCTTTAAGTTAAATTTGGTTAGGTGTTCTTTTGTTGTGTGTTTTTAAGCTTTTATTCTTTAGCCTTTTAGGTGTATTTCTTTTGTTTTATGTTGTTTTAAAACCTCTTTTATGAATCCTTAATAAGAACCTTTTTTGTGATTTAATTTAGTTTTGTTTAGTGTGTGTGCTATTCAAGGCTTTTCTTTAATTTTAATTCGCTTTTAATGTGTAAGTTATTTTATCCTAGTAATTTGTCAAGGCTTTTTAATTATGTGTGATTTAAATTGGTTTTTCTTTTATATGTTTTCTTTAGGATTAGTATGTTTCCTTTTCAATTTCCTTTTTCTGTGTTGGATTAAATTTAAGTCAATGTCTTAGTTGTTCTTTTAAAAGTTTAAAAGTTTAAGTTTTCTTTTAAAGTTTTAAGTCTCTCTTTTAAAGTGTATTATAGTCCTTTAATTTAATTTATATATGTTTTTAGTGTTTTTAGGCTTTGTTCATGTTCAAATTTTATGTTTAATCAATTTGAAATGATTAAGACTTGAATTGGTATTAAATTGATGAAGTTTTTGTGATTTGACTCCCTTTGAAGTACCTTTTACATACATAAATGGTAGGTCTTAAACTGTGGGGTTTAATCCCATTGAACCACTGTTTTACCCTATTTAGAGACCTAAATGGTGACACTTAAATGGTGCCATTTAAGTCACTAGCAACTGCAGTTGAACTCCTAAACATAGTCAAAAGCTACACAGTTTTCTTTTTCATCATCATCTTCTTCTTCCTTCACTGCTACTCTTTGACAGTTCCATCTCTTTTCTTTTCCAACCCTCTTTCTTTCTCATTTCTTGCCCAAATTATATGTTTTTGGTATCAAGCATTTTTGGATTTAAATCACTCAAACATTTCCTAAAATTACTTACAAATTCACTGCAACTCTTCAATTATATTGTTCAACACCACAGGTACAAATTTCAGTTTTTCTTAAGTTTTAGAGCTCCATTTGTTTATATTTTGGTATTATTATGTTAGAAATTTTATTGGCTTTCTTTTGATACCAATTTCAACCCTTAAATCTTTCATTAAAATTTTAAGAATATTCTAATGAAAGGAATATTCTAGCGACCTTAACTAGAAGATTTTTTTATTTTATTAATGTTTTCTTAGTCTTTTTTGTGTGTTTATTGAAAAGTTTTAAGTTAAATAGCACCTAAGCCATCTTCCGGAATATCTAATTGAAGAAAGAGACCTTCCTCTGATAGTTCTTGCTTCTCTTCTCACGAGAACTTCGATTAGTTCGAGGCCCGTCATAAAAAAAATATTGTTGTGGATGTTGAGTTTAACGTTTTGCCCATTTTCCAAGCCTTCCAAGAGCTCCTGGTTTTTACATTTATAAGGCCATACTATCTGATGCTAGTTAAGGAGTTCTTCATTAACATCAAAGAAAAGGACAACATAGATTTTCATGATATTCATTCAATGGTTAGGGGCACCCCAATAATCATTACTCGAGAACGCAAATAAAAATGATCGAGTAATGATTATCGGGGTACCTCTAACCATCGAATGAATATCAAACAAATCTAGGTTGTCCTTTTCTTTGATATCGATGAAGAACTCCTGGGCCAAACTTAGATAGTATGGCCTTATAACTGTCAAAACTGGGAGCCATTGGAAGGTTCAGCAAAATGGGTGAAACATTGAACTCAGCTTATCAGGCTCCGCTAATCTCTCATCAATAAATTCTTTTTTATGATAGCCTCAACCCAAATGGAGTTCTCGCGAGAAGAGAAGCAAGAACTATTTAAGGAAGGACTCTTTCTTTAATTGGAGGCTCTTAAAGATGAAAAGAGTCAGAAATCACTAAGAAAATCATAAAATTCTTCCAGTGAAGTTCATCAAAATATTCCTTTCATCAAAATATTCTCAAAATTATGAGGAAAGATTTAATGTTGAAATTGGTATCAAAAGAAAGCCAATGCAATTTCTAATACAATGATACCAAATTCTAAACAAATTGAGCTCTAAAACATAAGAAAAAATTGAATTTTGTGCCTGTGATGATGAACAATATAACTGAAGAGATGTAGCAAATTTCTAAGAAATTTTAGGAAGTTTTGAGTGATTCAAAGCCAGAAATAAGTAGAGAGAAAAATGTGACAATTTGATACCAAAATCACACAATTTGGGAGAGAAATGAGCAAGAAATGAGGGTTATAAAAGAAAAGAGATAGAACTATCGAAGAGTAGAAGCAAAGGAGGAAGAATAAGAAGAAAAAGGAAACTACATTGTTTGTGTCTGTATCTGGGAGTTAAACCGTGGCTTCTAGGGACTCAAATGACATTGTTTAGGCATCACTCTTTAGGTTTCCAAACAAGGTAAAATGATGGTTCAGTGGGATTAAACCCTACAGTTTAAGACCCATTATTTAGGTATACAGAAAGTGCTTCAGATGGAGAAAAATTACAAAACCTTCATCAATTTAATCCCAATTTAAGTCCTAATCATTTCAAATTAATTAAACATAAAATTTGAACAGGAACATAACTTGAAAAATGCTAAAAACACTTAGAAATAAAATTAGAGGACTAGAACATCCTTTAAAAGAAAACCTAAATACTTAAACTTTTAAAAGAACAATTAAGACATTAATTTAAACTTAAACCAACACATAAAAAGTAAATTGAAAAAGGAAACACACTAATCCTAAAGAAAACACATAAAAGAGAAACCAAACAAAATCACACATAATTAAAAGGCTTGACAAATTACTAGGATAAAAGAACTTACACCCACTAAAAGCAAATTAAATTTAAAGAAAAGCCTTGAAAAATACACTAAATTAAAATACATAAGGTTCTTATTAAGGATTCCTAAAAGAGACTTAAAAAAAACAAATTAAAACAAAAGAAAAACACCAAAAGGCTGAAGAATAAAAGCTTCAAAATATACAACAAAAGCACACCTAACTAAATTTAACGTAAAGCACATTAATTAAAACAAAAGAGCTTAAATTGAGGTCGGGTTGCCTCCTAATAATCACTTCTTTAAGGTCTTTTATTTGGACCTTAAAGTTAGAGAATTTTAATTCTAAATTGGAGCTCACCATGCAACTTATTAACTTTATTCTTTAGTTAAGGGCAAGCTCAATTTTCAAGGGCCTTTATACCTCCGATTAGGGTAATAAATGCCTTAAGAATCTGACCATTAATGAAACACCAATCAAAACACCTGTTCTTGGTAAAAATACTATGGTACATAATTAAGAATTACAACTTTAAACCTAGGAATAAAATTTGTAACACCTAGAAAATCTAAGCTTCCATATTGTAATTCATTTGCCTCATTCTTAACAACCCCATAAGAGGGTTCAATTTTACTCTCCTATGATTTAATGGTAAGCTTTTCCTTTTATAATGTTCTTATCTTGAATTTCATCAATTACTGCATCTTGTAGAAATTCTAAGGTTCCTACATTATTCTCTTTTAAGCCATTAATAGGTTAATTTGAAGTATTAGCCAATTGAATGATGAACTCATAAAATGATTCATCAATCTCCAAGGCTTCTTCATAAGGTTCAAATACTTTTGTTAGATGCAAGGACTTATTAATTTCCATATCATTAACCACTTAAACAATTAAATCATCACTCTTCAATGATTGTTTATAAAGTTCAAATTTTTCAAATTTAAGAGATTTATTATGATTTAAGCACTCATCAACCTCTGTATCATTTAATGCAAAGGAATTAAAAATTCTTACACACCACTCGCTAAATCAAAAGGTACTACCTCACTGGATTTAGATTAAGTGGGTTTGGGAGGGTAAATAGGATTATTTTATCTAATGGATTATAACAATTGGTCCCTCCAATTTGGACAAGTGACTTTTAACTTAGCCATAATGGGTTAATTTCTATACACACTTTGATTGAATAAAGCACAAATTTGAGATCTAATATCATTCAGAGGCTCCTTGAGATAGGAAAAAGATGATTGTTGCTCATAATAAGGTGGGTTATGCCAAGGGCAATCATAATAATTCATTGAATTAGGGGTAAAATTTTCATTAATTTAATAATAATAGCCATTACCATAATTCCCTTTATCTTCAGGCTCATAACATTAACGATCTTACCAATAGTCATCTTACCTCAACATCTTTTAAATGACTAGAGCTATGCACCAAAAGATATTCCAACACACAAATTAAACATAAAGAAAACATAAAAACTGATAACACAAAAATCAAGAAGAAAAAGCAAAGCAAGACAACATAAATAATTTAGAGTAATTGATACTAATATATTCCTAATATTATTATACTTTCCCCAGCAATGGTAGCAAAAGATTGTTATTGTTGGTTTGGTTCTAATTTATCCAAATTTTTAAAATTTTGAAGATTAATTGATTAAGGGTGTGAATTTTTTTACAATGATGGTACTCTTTTTTTTTAATTCATTTTACATTTCTTATGATTATATGTTATTTTGAAATTGATAAGATTGATTTTCTTGAGGCTAGCAAATTTTTAAATATGGGGAAATTGATAAGGATTCATTTTGTTAAACCAAGGGTTGGTTCCACCTTTGATTGATGATGACAAAATTTCTATTAATATTTTTGTAAAGATTGTTGTTTAGTAACTGGAGTGTATGTGATGAATAAGTAATTAAACTTATGTAAGTAATGAAATAATGTTTTAAACAAAGGTTATGTAAGTTGAAGTTGTATGAATTGATTGTGTAGATAAAGTAAATGAAATTGTTTAGATTAATATGTTAAGGAAATTTAGTAAACTAGATGAATTGATTGTGTTAAGTTTGTATACTTGTGTAAAATATGTTAAGATTTTTTATTATTATTGTTTTTGTGTGTGTTAAAATATGTTGAATTGGCTTAAGAATTGAATGGAATTGGTTTTGCATATATTGATTAATGTTTGGAAGCTAGATTGTTCAACAAGCTCAATTGAGCTCTAAAATCTGTACATCTGACTGGGAAAGGAAGTAAGTATAGTTCTAAAGCTCCAAAAGCTATGAAATTTTCTAGGATATTATAACAATGTGGCAAGAATTGACCTACCATATTTAACGTCAATTGGATGAAGAAGGAAGAAGATATGATGAAAACATCAAGTGATGCTGCAATCTATCAGCACAGGCATCGATCGACCAAATGAGGTGTAGAGGGATATTGGATAACCAAATGAGGACATCGGTCGACCAAATCAATACATAGGTCGATCGAAGGAGATCATAGGTCCATTGAATGAGGTCATTCGATCGACCGAGCATGACGAATGGGAAACAGTAACTCTACAACGGACAGATTGTGCAACGGATATATTATTAAATGAATATGAACGTTGGGAAATGACTAATTGAACTTATAAAGAGTATCAATAGGTGTGTAGAGTATTTTTTTTATTCAATAAATAAGTGTAGAAAGTGTTTATACATTATTTATTGAGTATTCTTGAGGGTGTATGAGCTATTGGTGAAGTTTTGATTGTACTTTTGTAAAGGTTATTCTTAAGCCATACAATGGTGTTAGGGACTGGATGTTGATAAATGTGTTTTTGTATGTGTTTTTCTAAGTGTTTTGCATGTGCTTATTGCATAATAGGTTGTTATTATTGTGTTTTAATA
>JAOXYD010212179.1:0-20137 GCA_028565735.1 Pinacopodium congolense
CTTTCTTCTACGATTAGTTACATTCAAGTTTCGTTAGTTTAAATTTAATTTCAAGTTTCTACCATCTTATTTGCCTTCTACAAAGTGATTTCAAGTCGTTAGGTGTCTAGATTCAATCCTCGTGGGATCAATATCAATTATACTATAAGTTACGATCTGTATACTTGCAGTGTAGTTAAAACTGGCAAACAAAAACTCATGAGACCTTAATAAAATTGAAAAAAAAATTTACATATCTAGAAACTAATTAAAAACCAAAATTGAAAAGAACTTTGAAGTTGCACGAAAATTGGATAGTTTTAAGTGTGTTGTGTCCTTAGATCTCAAACAAATGTTATAAGTGCTTAAAAATCAAAGTAAAAGCTTTGCTATGCTCTTGATAAATTAATAAAACGTATATGATAATTTTTAATCAATAAAAACTTTTTTTAATGCTTAAAATTGAAGAAGACAAAAGTTCATAAAAGTTCAATCAAAATAGAGACAGTTTTGGGATAAAAGCTTTTCAAATCTTGAAAGAAACAAATTAAGTAATTAGAAAAACAAATGAAAGCTTTCTAAATTTCTTCTATGCCTATAATAACTTAAAACAATAATTTTAGTGCCCAAGAAACTAATTTAAAATATGAAAGTAAGAATTGAATAAAAGTTGTACAGAAAATAAAGAAGGCTTTAAATGTATGAGGATTTGATCTTTATAATGTTGATTTTAGGGCATCTAAACTTATTAAGACTATTTAGAAATGATATATATGGAGTTGGGAGAGGTTTGAAGTCATTAGAAATAAGAAATAGCTGTTAGAATGAGGAATAAAGACAAAAGGCCGAAAGAGAAAACTAGTCGTTAGAGTTTGGACACACAATGACACCTTTTGGGCTCATCAACGGCACTGTTAACAGATGAGCAGGTTGTTGTTGAGGATGCTGGAAACAAGGAGTACAATGGTAGCCTTAAACCCGTCGTTTAAAGACAAACAACCCATCATTTTTTGTCTAGAAAACATGAAAAAACTCTAAACCAACTCTAAAACTTTCCTAACAAATTCCTAACATCAATTCATACTTTAAACAAGTTTTAAAACATAACTCAACGTTATTTAAATCATCAAAACAATTAAATTGGTTCAAAACACAACAATTACATTAATTTTGAAAACTTTCTGGTTAACCAACTTTAATAACTTTTCAATCAATTAATAAATCATAAATTCACAATGCAATTAAACTTTCATAAATTCAATCGTATATAACCAACACTTAAACAATATTTCAATGCACTTAAACATGTCAATAAAAATTAAAATAATTCATGTTGCATTAAAAAATCAATAGTTAGCCTATATATCAACCTAATTCAATTCCTAATATACCAAAGCCATGAACAAGAAAAGTTAAGAACTAAAACAATAATTCAAATCTTATATGCTTATATGTAAATATGATCATGCAAATGTGAGAGCCCTTTTCAAGCATTGATTAAGAATCAAGTTTAGGACACTTACACCTGAAGCCATTTTCTTAAATTCTATCTAAACTTGATCTTCATTCTCTTGATCTTCAAGCTTTACCATCACTTGATCTTTATCATTTGTTCCATAATATCCAAGCTCTTGATCATCTAATGCTTGAGCTCTTCTACCTTAGCTCCACAAATATATTACCTTGAACTTTAAACATTTCAAAACTCAATTATTAGTAAAAATAATGTTTTGTCATCATCAAAAACACGTGATTAGAAACACCTTGGTTTAACACATTCTTTTCCTTGTGACTTTGCAGATGCATGAACACAAGGAGCATGAGAAAATCTAAAAGGAAATATGGAAAAAAGAGCAGGAGCTGAGAGGGCATTGATGAATTTTATGAGGCCAAGTTTTAGTCATCAAGGAGTTGCAAGGCCTATAATTCAAGCCAAAAACTTTTAGATCAAGCCTGCACTTCTTAACATACTTTAGAGCAATGTGCAGTTTTATGGATTGTCAAATGAGGATCCTAACACCCATCTTGTTAACTATTTGGAGATCGTGACACCTTTGGGTTTAATGGGATGCCTGATGATGTTATAAGGCTAAAACTGTTTCCTTTTACCTTAAGGGGTCAAGTAAAGGCATGGTAAAACTCATTCAGATTAGGAAAGATCTCTACTTGGGAGCAAGTAGCCCAAGCCTTTCTTGCAAAGTACTTTCCCTTGATCAAGACTACATGGATCATGTAGGAGATCATAAATTTTCAACAAGGTGGTAGGGAGTCTTTATATGAAGTTTGAGAGAGGTTGAAGAAGTTACAGAGAAGCTACCCCCACCATAACCTCCATAGAGAATTCCTACTACAAACATTTCACAATGATGTCAATCATAGCACAAAAGCAACCATAGATGCAACTGCAAGATGGTCCTTTATGAGGAAAACTATTAATGTAGCCCATGACCTTTGGGAAGAGTTGGCAAGCGACAACTGTATGTGGTCCAATGAGAGGAGTTGAAAAGGATTCAAGGATAAAAAGGGGATGATTCCTATTTATACAATGGCAGCTCTTCAAGTATAAATTTCAATCCCCACTAATTAATTAAGCAACTTAGAAGGCACATCTCCCTCTTTTATTAAACTATGTAGTTTAGATGTGAATTATGTGGGCCAGATAGCCATGGCATAGCTGGATGCTTCTCGTTAGGAGCTAATGGCACTGAGCAGGTAAATTATGTGGGCTAACCGCAATGAGGTAACATTCTATACTCCAACATTTACAATTTGAGGTGGAAAAATCACCCAAATTTTTCTTTGAGTGCTAACAATGCAGGCGCCCAAGTGAGAGCCCAAAGACCTCCCAATTTTTAATAAGACTAACTTAGGTTTTTAGAGAGAAAAATGGACAAGTTAATAGATGTCTTTGGTTCCAAATTCTCAAGTTAATAGGAAAGTCAAAGAAGGCAAGAAGAGAATCAGAAGAGGATGGAGGAAAAGTTTGACCAGATTATGAAGAACCACGCTTAACCCATCCATAAATTAAAGGTACAGGTAGTCCAACTTGCTAATGCTTTATCTTTAAGGAATGCAGGTAGTCTACCAAGCACTTCTACGTCAAATCCAAGGGACCTAGTGAAGGTCGTCATAATTATCACTGGGCAAGATCTTAAGGAGCTTATGGAGGAGGGTGATAGTGCCACAATAGAGAGCCAAGAGAAAGAGACGAAGAAAGAGCAAGACCTGCATGGTGCTAACTTAGAGAAGAGCTATGCCTAAGCAAACTGAAGCTTGAAGGTGTCTAACAGGATGATGAGCCTCCACATTTATCGCTTACACCATTATAGAGACCATCTTAGGAGAAGGATGATGTTCAGAAAGGAGATAAGAAATTGGATTTCAACGATTAAGCAATTCAGTTCAACTCCCCCAAAGCTTTAGAGCATCGTGCTGATAGGGAGCCTACTTTAATGGAAGTTGCTCTAGGCTCCTTATAGAGTTTGAACATGTTTCCTGTTAGACTCCAAAATCCATTTGACAATGGATAATGTTGATATGCTAAGGATTAAGTTATTGACCATATTTTAGCATGTTTCTTTTTAGTTTACTTGTCTTCGTTAGGTTTTGCGTGTTTTCTTTGATTTTTATTTTTTTATATTTAGCTTATTTACCCTTTTGATCTATTAATGATTATGTCTCCTAATGATTACTTAAAGTTGTGTTGAGCATCATAGCTTGTTGGAGGACCAAAGGAAGAGAGGAAGAAGATTTTCGGTGCCTTAGAATGACGCGCCACTACCATAAGCCTTCCTTAATCTTAATCTCTTGTGTTGATATTGTGTTTTTTGTTTTATATTTCATTGTGTTATTCGTTAGTTTTAGGTGTTTTCCTTTTCACATTGAGGACAATATGTTGATCAAGCGTGGGGAAGTTGGCAGTCTTTGCATTTTTGTTTCCATTTTGTTATTTAAGATGCATGTTTTAGGCATATTAAGTTGTTATTTTGAGTTGTTTTGTGTAAGTAAGGGAACCACACTTGAATAATTTTTAATGTGTTACCATGAGATTCTGTCATGCTAGTTGGAATGAGATTAAATGCATGCTTGAACTCAGATTAGGCTACTTGAATAAAGAGTGAACCATGTTCAGGGATGAAAGTAGTTAGTTGCATAAGCTTACTTAGAACATGACACTTGAGTAATAAGCTAATGTAGAGATGCATAATAGATTTTCATTTGAGCCTATGTGGGGAATTAAGCCTTTATGACTCCATTCTATAATCATTTAATTTCTTTCTATGTGTGATGCTTCCTTAGATAAATACCTTCAAATTTTGCTTTGAATTGGTTTAAATCTACTAGATGCATGCCAAATAGAAATGATTAAGGCTCATTTTGTGTTAAACATTGGCTTAAATGACCGACCCATTTTGTTATCCCTTACTACCCCCGTTAAGCCTTTAACCCTTTGTTTCTTGAAAGCATACTCATTTTAAAACCCGAAACCCCATTAGCCTAGCCATTTATAAGTTTAGTAGAGTACTAAGTGATACATTAATTTGTAATTTTTTCTCTTATAGCACATTGTACTTAGCTACAATTTTGTTCCTAGTTTCTTCATTATTATAAAAAAAAAAGAAAAGAAGAATAAAATCAAAAGAAAAAGAAAGAAAATAAAATAAAATATGAAAAAAGAAAATAAAATAAAAAGGAAGAACCTTTTAGTAGCATTAATAAGTGCTGAGTAGTTAGGTTATATTTCTATGTTTTTCTTATGTGTTTTAAATGTTGTTTGTGCGTTTCAACCTTATTTTATTTGATATTTTGCATATGTTCATGATATTTTATGTGTTTAATTTTTTTTTCTATATTGTTTAGTGTTTGAGGGTAAATTTTGACCTTATTTAAGGGATGGATTAATGCACTTTGGTTGTTAGTTTAGTAGGTACCAGAATTTCAGTTTTAGATGTGGTTCAGTTGACTTTAAAGATACATCATATGGACTTATAGATCTCTAAATGTGATGCAATTTTATAGAGTATTAGATCAACATCTAAGGAGCTTGCATGACGAATTTCAAATGAATCGAAGTTCTATGAAAGGAGTTATGGATAGAAGGATGAAGGGTGCAGAAAGTTGGAAAAGCTATCAAGTCTGGGGAAATATTTCTATGATCGTGGGAATTACCAATCCCACGATTGTGGAAATTGTGAGAAGAAGCACATCACGAGTCTCAGTTACTTAATGGGTTTTGACTTGTTTGGACATATAAAAGGGTGGAAACCCTAGAATCCATCAAGAAACTTTTGGGGACTCACCCAAAGTGGCAACCAATAGGTTTTTTTGTCTTCGAAAGTGGGAAATCAAGATGAACATCCACCTTTTGGTAAGAACTTCTCATCTACAAAACTTACAGCATAGGAGAAAGAAGAGAAGATTACTCTCATCATCACGTTTCTTGTTCTTTGTCTCTTCTATTATCTTTATTATGGATTTTATTGTAGTTTGGGATATTAATGACATTATGAGTGGCACAATTTATTGTAGAGATTACTTGTTCAACTTCTATCTTGTTGAATTGAATGAATGATGCTTTTGATGAATTTTAAGCTTATATCTTGCAATATATTGAGAAATTGAATTGAGTAATTTGTGTAGGGTTGTACGATAAGAGTTGGCACCCTATGGACCTGCATTTCATCAATTTAATGGATTAGTTAGAGAGAGATCTTGACTAATTAGTTGATTACCTATAGGACAGCATCATAACTAGTTAAATTGGTGGATTTGTTTTGTAGATTGAGAGATTGCTTAATCCTTTCAATTTAATTTTGCTAGGGACATTTAATTACACCTTGGGAGAGGGTAATTTAAATATTAGGGCATCTTAGGTGGGGCATATTTTAATCAACAAGGTAGGAGGGAGACAAGTTGGGCCAAAAGTGATCTTTAATCCTAAATCTTGATATTCAAAATTTCTTTTCTTTTGTTCTATCATTTATTCTTTACTAGTTGTTTGATTTATTTTATTTCTTGTATTTCTTACTCATTGAAATTGGGTCTTGAGCAAAGTACAACTTAAATTAAATGGTGCCTAAGCTACAATTATTGTGGGATTGATATCCATTCTTTACTATGAGTTACATTCCATATACTTGCGGTTTTGAGCATAAAATTAGTTGGATAGTTTTGCAACTCATCAACAATAGACAAAAACTATACATACATTAATTTTCATTAAAATAACAGCATATAGACATTAATTTTTATAAAATAACAGCATATAGCTGTGAAATTGGCTATACATACATTAATATATGCCCTAAGTATATACTACCCTAAGACATATATTGCTCAAGTGACATATCATGCGGATCTTTCAGTTCATCAATATCTTGTTGCTTTTTAAAACATTTTGCCACAAATTTGGTGCAATGAACTTAATGACCTGCTAGAATTCAATTCAACTAGGATTTAGTGTCAGTCACTCTATCTCCCAAAGGACACATGTTTGTTATTCTGCGTAGGCTACAACCTCTTCCCTCTTCTACTAGTATATCCTAGGAAAAACCCTTAATCAAAGAGGAAAGAAATGGAAGTAAAGGAAGCATAACTATTGCTAATAAAAGAAACAAACTAAAACTTAATTACATATCTTATTATAAGAATACTTTTATCTTGAAGGTCATTTAAAATTGCAACTATTGACTTTTCAACCATTCCATCTCTGAAAACTACTACATCTCCAATCAAAGTCTCTTAGCACTTTCTTTTTTATAATGTCCAAATTCAACTATTGTTATCCTTATATGCTCATTATGAGGCTCAAGTGATGTTTCAATCTTATAAATATATGCAGGTCAAAATGCACTTAGAGATATAAAATGTTCTTCCATGAATGAACCTACTATAATATGATGTGGAAAATGCATTTGTTAGAATAAAATATATGTGAAAAATCAAAGAATAATTGAAAGCCAACAATATTATTATTTCTATGTTTTCATTTAAATAGGAAAAAAACTAAATTAATGGGATATTATTTTGTGTAGCATACTGAAGTCTTAATTATTCCTAAAATATCTCTAACGTTGTATTGCTTATTTAAAGGCCAAATTTCTATTGAATAAAGCAACCAAAACTTTTTATCTGAAAACCTACAAAGAGGCTGCTAAGGACATCTTTCAATCTATTTTCATTCAGTGTAGGTAACCCTACTAAAAGTATGGATATAGTTAAGGGAAGAAGAGAGGACTTCCCTGTGCATGAACCCATAACTAGATCCTATGTCAAAACCCATATCAACTTGGTATCAGAGCCTCCGATCATGGGTGACATAAAGAATTTTGTATCCAAGATAGATGCTTTTATGAAAGAAATGCCTATACGACAACGTGCGTTAAAATAACAAATGGAAAAACTTTCCATCATGGTTAACGGATTAGGAAAGAAATTTGTCAGAAGTAATATAGAGGGACAAAGTAGTAATAATTGAGGATGCATTGAAAGTTCGAAGAACAAATCTGAATCATAGTTAGAAGGATACTCCAAGATGGAGTTTCCTACTTATGATGGCACTAACCATACTTTAGGACCGTTGAAATAGCATGAGCAATTCTTTGTGCATCAAAGAATTTCAAAGGAGACAAAGGAAGTTTAGTCGCATTTCTTCTTTTAGGAGAGTCTAGTTATGGTTTGATCAAATTAAGATTAAGGTGGAGGTACTAGACATGGGGCATTTTAAGTAGTGTTGTCACGTGATATTTGGGCCATCTAGGAGTAATAACCCCTTAGGAGGACTCACCAACCTTAAATATATAAGGTTAGTTGAGAAATATCAATTCTAATTCTAGTCTTTATTGGCTAGGACTTTTGATCTTAAACCTCACTAGCAAGTGGGCCTCTTTATCACTAGGTTAATAGGAGAACGGAAGATTGACATTGAGATGTCATAGCCTGGGAATCTCAGCATTGCCTTGAATCTAGCTCAGGCATTGGAACACAAATTCAAGATTTATCTTAGTAGTCTGACATTGAGAACCAACATGGGTTAGCCCACTTCCCAGTCCATTAGAAATTATTCTAATATACCTAACAACAAGATTTCTAACGCAAAGACAAGGAGACACATGGAAAAACCAGTCGAGAGTACTAACAGAGTATGCACTTCCACACCGTTTTTCAAGAGATCGACACAGGTGGAAATGGAAGAAATGAGGGCCAAGGTGATAGTGGGTATTGGTGGATTCATGAAGCACCCATAATTTCATTCGAGAGGGCATGATACTCAAGATTGGTATTATAGTGAAGAAATGACCAGGTGATAGGGATGCCTTTTATAGTATTTCTACATGTGTTTCAATGTCATTTCATCCCTATTTTGTTGTTTAAATGCTTAATTTGTGTTCCTTTTTGTGTTTACATGCAGATTTTACCTTTAGCTACAAATACAAGTTGAAAGGCCAAACTTTAAGCAAATATTGGATCACAATTTGAAATAGAAGAGGTGTGGAAGAAATTTTTAGGCTTAGAGCATCATGTTATGAAGTTCCACACCAAATTTAAAGGCCATATAACAAGTCATGAAGAGAGGAAAATAAAAAGAATAAAGTGAACATTAGTTTTGGTATAAGTGACTTAGGTGAATGAGGTGTACTTTTAGAGCTCAAATTACTTTGAAATTATTCAACATGCAAGGGAAGTATGCGAGGAGGCTACATAACAAATTAGATGGCAATTGGAGCTGTATATAAGGAGTTTAGCATAAAAGACGAAAGGGGCAAAAGTTGTCAAATTCTGGGACAAAAACGAAAATTGAAAAATGAATTCGTTTTTATGATTATTATGGGAAATTTTGGTCAAATTACTTCCACTACATCTCCCAAATCCTATAAGTCCTCCAAGATATATATAATGGGTATAAAAAACATAGGAGAGGGCAACCCTTATATTTTCTAGGCTCTCTGCCTTGTTCCCACTCATTTTCCTTGTTTTCTTTGTGTTTTTGGTTTTATGCTCTTAATATTTTTCTTGGATGGTTTAATTTTTGTCATCTTCAAATTTAAAATTTTTATGATATTTAGAACATATTTTTAGTGAATTTGTAGCATGAACGCCTTGCATAATATATGGGTTCATATATATATAGCAATAGATATGTATTTTTGTAATTTTTAGCTTATAATTTGGGTATTTGAGGTTGATTAAATTCTTTTGTAGGTCTGCCTAGGTTTTATTTTTATGAATTAATGGTTTATGCTATGGATTTTTTTGTTCATATTTAATGTTTTTGTGTGGGTTTTATTTAGAACTGAATATATGTATGTTTTTAGATTGTAATGTGTTTAAGTTTAGTTTTCAATCTATTTTAGGCATGTTAAATTTTCTATATTAGGTTAATTTGATTGGGCTTTCTGAAATTAGGTGTGATTAGTTGCAAATTAACTTTAATTTGTGTTAGATTAGATGTTGATTGTGTTTTTCCTTTGGTGTCTTTAATTTTCCAGTTTTTGGTTTGTTATTTTCTTGTTTTTTATTTTATTTTTCAGCCTTTACTTTCTTTATTTTATTATGTTATTAGTTTTTTATTATTTTTTTATTATTTTAATTATGTTTAGATAGTTTAGCCTTGGTTTGGAAGTTAATGGTGGAATTTTGGATGAATGATTGTGAGAATTGGCTATGAATTGAATGGGCTTTATGATTTAGGTTAGGATTGAATTGGGATTCCGCATAAATGTCATGAATTAAAGATTAAGGATTAGGATTAGCTATCGTAGATATGATTCTTAGTTCAATTTCCATGATTGAGACATGTTGTATGTAATTATCCTTGGGGATTTTTATAAATGCCAATAAGTTAAGCGGGTTAATAAGTAAACTTAACTAATTATTCTAGGATCTCAATTCTCTAAGTTAAACAATTCGAGCTTGTAAGTGATAGACTTGACTTTTATACCATAGTTACCCCTAATTTAAGCTAAATTGTTGTATAATTGATTACATTTTATGTTTATTAGCTTAATTATGTGTCTGATTGATGAACGCAGCAATTAGATTTTTTTTAATTTAGATAACCTGAGAAAATGGTGCTAAAACTTGAAGTTGTAGAGTAAAAAGGCAGGTCAAACCAGGCGTCGTTCAACCCATCTAGCCATCATTCTACCCCTGAGTTAGAGACTTAAATGGCGATGGTCAACAGGTGTTGTTTAACTCCCTTCAAGTGCCATTTAAGTAATGGTCGACACTTTTCTAGCTGGATCTCCTTTTCCACTTGCTGCAACTTGCCCTAGTTGCTCTCCACTTGCAATAGACACATATAAGAACATAGAGAACCCATTTTGCAGGATATGGATAGAGAAAATTATAAAATTTAAAGAGAAATCATATTTAGAGAACCTTAGGATTATTTTCTCTTGTTCTTCACGTTTTTCAAATCTAAGTTATATTTTGGAGTTGTTAGGGCTCAATACACGTGAATCAACCCTGTAAACATGTTTAGAGTAAGAAATTGCTGCACTTTAACTGGTTATCATCTATTAAATTCACCTTTATTTATCATTTGTGCAACAGTATGCTTTATATGATGAGTTTGATTTATTTCTTCTTTAATATGAGTTGTTGATCCTATTTTTTGTTAGGATTTGTTTCTAAAATGACCCGAGCATGTGCTAAATATGTTTTCCTATTAGAGTAAGGATTGTTCTTTGCTTTTGGAAGGGATTAAAGATTTTTTTACACTAAACATGTAAGATAAAGTTAAGAAATAACTTTGGATTTTATTGGACAAATCCTTAAGCAACTTGATTCAAATCCTTATGCTTAAGATTGTGACATAACCAAAGTCCAACTTAAGTATGTAGAGATTAAGCTTTGTCTTAACCATAACATTGCTTAGATTAAGTGAAGGGATCCTAGAATTAGTCCCTTAATCCATCTTTAATCCATTCAGGTCATTGAAGAACAAATTCCTAACCAATTTTATCCATAAAAACAACTTCTTTTATTGAACTAAATTATTCTGCATAACTTTAATGTTTTGAAATTGTTTAGTAATTCTTGTTTATGTTTTCATTCAATTGAGATTCTCTAGATGATTGTGATCAAATTTTCCCTAGCACTAGCAATTTTATCAAAGTATTCCTGTGGAAACAATACTTGGATCTTAAATTTCCCTCCACATTATTATTTGAGACTGGTGCACTTATTATCAGTTTTGGTTTGAATTGAATTGAGAAAAGTAAGCTTAAAGAACTTTAATTTTGAATTAATTTCGATGAAAATGCATTTATGGAAACCAACCATAAGTGAGATTGTGGCTGAAGCTAGTCATTCCCTAGTATGTTAATGCTATCACATCCTTAAATCTAGAGAGCTTATCTAAGTTGCCTGGTGGGTAATGGTAGATTTTCTATCGTATAGGATCTACCTAAATTTAGAAGAACTAAGGGTTTGAGATCTTGTTCATACCTATAGGCTAGAATCTTAGACCAATCTATTTCTTTGTTTTGATGATCAATTATAAACTTAGAATCCTGAATTTGTCTTCCGTCCAACTTTTCGTATTGGTTACTTGTCTTTTTTGTTTATTTTTTTTGTATTCATTAATTGTAGTTGTTCTTTATTTTAATTTCGTTCAATTCTAGGGGTTTGATTTAATTTTCTTTTCCTTTTGTGCAGCATTAGAAATAGCTCCCAAACATTAATAGCTCCATGTGGGATCGACCCTAGCTCACCCTTGCTACATAGTTAGGTTAGTTAGGTATTTTATTATTTGGTAGTTTACAATGAAGCTCTATCAAATTTTTAGTGCCATTATAGGTGAATTGGCGCTTATGTTTTAGCTAGTTTTTAGTTTTTTTTGTTTTGTTTTTGGTCATCTTATCTTTTTCTTGTGGCAATGGATCATTATCAGCATGCCTATGAGTTTGTTCTTATTCTTATTATCTTGATAACTCATTTGATTCTTTTGCTACTTCCAGGTTAGAGCATCAGGTGGCGAATTTAACACCCTTACCAGCACAAGTACCTACGAATGAATAACAAGCTAAGGTGTGTGAGGTTTGCTCATTTTTTGGTTATCCTTTTTATACATGTCCTGTTTTACACGATATGTATTATAGATATAATTCTCCACCAAGCGACTACGTATATCAGTCATACTTCCAGCTAGAACTTTCACCTCTACCATCACCACCACAAGCTGGTGGGATGTCATTGGAGGATTTTGTCACGAGTTTGGCAATGAGCACTGTTGACTTGTAAAACAAACTATGAGTTTTACGCACAAAACGGCAAGTATATTAATCGTACTTGTAGTAAAGAACGAATATCGATCCCACGAGGATTGTATCTTGACACCCTATCATTTTAGCTTACACTTTGTTGAAGAAATATATTTAAAAAATAAAATAAGTAAGTAAAATGCAAATAAATAGGAAGTAAAAGCGAGCAACACAATCAATCGCCAACACTACAAACGAAAATTCAGAGAAATCAAGATTCAAGAATAGGACTTGTTGTTATACTTATTTTTTTTCCCCTTTAGTTTCATTGATCTAATTTATATTTAGCCCAAGATTTACTAATATTTTAGCTACTCTCTCTCAAGGTGCAACTAAATGTCACTATTTAAGTAATCTAGAATTAAATTTGGGATCTCTTGACATAAAAAGCCTTTCCTAAACATTCATCTAGATATGAAGCTATCCTGTAGGCTAAATATCAATTTATTGAAATCTCTTCCTAATAAATTAAATATCAATTTGTTGTCTATAGGTCTATTAAATGCCAAATCTCATTATACATTTGATACAAATTACCTAACTTAGTCTCTCAATTTGTTATAGGGTTTATGATCAATAAACAACATAAATATTTTTAAAATTAAATTAACAACCAAAGATTCACAAATAATTCAAACAACAAATCCTAAAAATATTTTATCCACACATAATAGAAATAAATTAAATCAAGTTTATATTATAAAAAATGCAAAAAATAATAAAATAAAACTATAATAAAATAAAATAAATCTAGAAAGAAAATATCAAACTTGATCAACTCTTGAAGTTTTTGTGTGGCTTGTATGGTTTTTAGAGCTTGTGGGTGAAGTTTGG
Organism: Pinacopodium congolense; assembly: GCA_028565735.1. NCBI lineage: Eukaryota > Viridiplantae > Streptophyta > Magnoliopsida > Malpighiales > Erythroxylaceae > Pinacopodium > Pinacopodium congolense. The sequence continues at coordinate 13,080 of JAOXYD010212179.1, forward strand.
TTGGCTCTCAATAATCTTGTACTTGTCCCCTCCTTGTCCAAATTTTTGCCTTTGGGTGCGGCTGCTTCTTTCATTGCTCTTGACTACTACCCGTATCTGCTACTTGGAGACTCCCTTTTAGTGTGCAGCTGCTTCCCTTTTTTCCCTGTGTCTCGCTATCTTGGTTTTCTTGTTTGCATTCTCCCTTTTTCTGCTTTTCAAAGCTGGTTTTTTCTAGGACTGTCTTCTCTTGTTATTTAATTCATTTTCAGCTACTGGTTTAGGGCTTGGTGGGTGTAAATGCTGGTCTAAGGCAGGAGGTTCTAGTCCATAGAGTCACTAGCAGGTCCAAGCATGCAGTAGACCACGAGTCCATACATAGTAGCCCCCATTCCAGCTCCAGGTGTTGGGTCCAGGTTCCATATAACAGCTCTGACACTACAGCATGACGCGACCCATACGCATTCAACTCTAACGGTCTAGGCCTCAGCAGGGGGTAGGTAGCGCTGGTTCATGTCTAGCAGCAGTCCTAGGCTGCGGGTCTAGACTCCATGCGCCAAGCCTCTAACTTGTAGGCTCCAATCCAAATGCAAGCTTGCCAGCTCCAACCCTCTCCCTCCAGTAGCTAGGTTTCCTTCATGCGAGTTGGGCTAGGAGCTTCTCTTCAGTAGCAGGTCCAATGACTTTGTCTTGAGCATGAGCTCTTATTCTTGGGTCCAACTCTTTGGATCTAGTCTTGACTTGGACTTAATTATTTCCTTAGCATCGTTCTTCTTTCATGCTTCATTTTTCTTTTTTCTTCTTTTTTGCCAACTTCGTTTTTCTATTTCAAAAAATCTTATACAATAAATAAATACACCAACAAGATTTCATTCTAACCCAAAATTAACAATTAAATAATAAAAACAAAACAAAAATAAAAAAACTTAAATGATCCAAACTTTCTCCAAACTAATACCAAACATAAATAAAACAACAACAAAGATTATACTAAACAAAAACTCATAAAACAAGTCTTAAAACACAATAATAACAACCTAATATGCAAGAGACACATGCCAAATACTTAGAAAAACACATACTAAAGCACAACTATCAAGTACTATTCAGTTCCAGCAAGAAATTAACAGTAGTTTCAATACCTGGAAAGAACATTTAACTCACTTTGTAGAGCTGGTTCAGAGCCTAGAAGTCCAAGTATTTGAAAGAATGCTTAGCCAATTATAGGGAGCATCAGGGGAGGAAGTGTGCGACTATCCCTCAAAGAGTGAATATTAATGGTGGCACCCAGAAGCCATAGAGGAAGAGTAAGAGAAGCTAGGAGAGGAAGAAACACTAGTTCGAGAAAAGACGAAGGGTGCGTAACCTCCTCATGTAAGTGATATAGTTCCTGTTATTACTAACTAAATTTCATTTCCTTTTCCTAGTTCGTTACATGTGAGAGAAGAAGAAAGAAGAAAAGCAGCAAGAAGTGATGTTTGTGGAAGAGTTTGGGCTAGGGAGTTAAGATTAGAGGTGGCAATTAGGATGTCGAGTCTCCATATCCATTGACGATACTCTTATAAAGACCATCCTAGTGTGAGAAAGGCAATGCTCATTAGAGAGAGTGGAAATTAAAGTATGATGGTAAAACAATGAAGTTCTACTCCTCGAAAGCCTCGAGGCATTGTGTTGAAAAGGAGGATACTTCGATGGAAGGTGTTCGAAGCTACCCACGGAGTCTAAGCATGCTATCTGTTGGGCTTAAGCATCCTTTCGACAATGGATAACATTGATATGCTAAGGGTAAAGCTTATGACCTAAAATAAGTGCTTGATGGGAGGCACCCCATCCATATCCTTCTGTTTTTATTTTTTTTATCTCTTTTGTGCATATTTTTCAGTTGGTTTGCTTTGAATGCTTATTTGTTTTTTGTGTGATTTTGTTGTAGGTAGAAGATGGGTTGTTATTCTTCAAGAGAGAGCTAAAGCAAATGATCTTTTCTCTCCTTCAGACTTGAAAGTTTACATCTATCAGGGGAGTATTCTTGATCTCATCCCTTTATGATTTTTATTAATGTAGTGTCATTGAGGACAATGTCTTTTACAAGTGTGGGGGTGGACCCAGTTAAAATTTTTTTGCACTTGAACTATGATAAATGTTGAACAATTCCTTTTTGTCATAGTTGTTAAACGAATAATTGAGTTATGTTCTTGAATTTGGATTAGGCAACTTGAGTGGACGGCGAGTCAGATGGATTGATTGAAGTCGTTAGCTTGTAAACTTAGTCACTAACTGATGGTTTAGAAATTAGGTGATGCATAAAATTTTGATGGATTTTCATATAAGCACATGTGAGGTTTTGAGCCTATATGACTGCATTAGATAATCATTTTATCTTATTTGTTGTGTGTTATGCTCTCCTAGGAAGATTACTTTCAGAACTTACTCTGAACCTATTTGATATTACTAGTTACATGCTTTATGGAAGTGATTAAAGCCTTCTTAGTTTCGAACCCTTTAACTTAAATGGCCCATGAAGTAATTTTTCCTTTGAAAACCCCTTTGAGGCTCTATCCTTATTTATTTTTAAATTAATCACCTTATATTGAAACCCTCAAAACTTTTAGCCTTACCCTGTCACAAGTTGAATGAAGTACTGAGTGAGCAGTTGATGTCTATGATTTTGGAACTTTTGTTTTATATTGTATTTTGAGATATTTTGATAGGTACTTCTACTCATATGTTTGTTGATATACGTTACTATTGTTTTCTCTTATTTTTAGGTTTATTCAAAAAAAAGAAAAGAAAAGAAAGAAAGAAAAAAAAACAAGAGAAGTAGAAAAAGAAAAGGAATAAAATATAGTAGCATTAGTTAATAATGAGTAGTTCTAGTCTTGTGTGTTCATTTGCTAATCTTAGAATTTGTATTTGATTGTCCCTTTTACTTAGTCTTTTGTTACTATTTGTGATTAAACGCTTGCCCTTGTTACATTACCTTGACCCAAACCCCATTACAACCAAGTAAACACCCTTTTGGTCTATGATTTCATGTATTCTCTATGGTAGTATATTCTCTTAGAGGGAGTCTTGAGTGAAACACCAACGCTGACATACTTGAGTTATTTGAGTGAACATCAGGAGGAAAGTTTATCTTAGTTTTATAATTTCTTTTGGTCAATGGTGTCTTCATTTGACTTTGTTTATGTGCATTGATGAAAAGATTATGATATATATAGTAGCTTGATGCTAGAGTTTGCCGAAGTTTAAAGGAGTGCATACACTTGATTTTCTTTGAAAACAAAATGACATGATATCTTTGTTATGTTTAAATTACTTGAGAACAAGAAATGGTTCAAGTGTAGGGGTATTTGATAGGGATGCATTTTATAGTATTTCTATATGTGCTTCAGTGCCATTTCATCCTTATTTTGTTGTTGAAATGCTTAATTTAACCTCCTTTTTGCATTTACATGTATATTTGACCTTAAGGTGTAAATAAAAAATCAAAGAGTCAAGTTTTGAGCAAAAATAAAAACATAATTCGTACTAGAAGAGGTGCGGAATCAATTTTGGGACTTAGAGCATCATGTTATAAAGTTCCATATCAAATTTCAAGGCCATATAACAAGTCAGGAAGGGGGGACAACAAAAAGAATAAGACTAGCTTAGTTGAACATTAGTTTCGGTATAAGTGCCTTCGGTGATGAATTAGGTATACTTTAAGAGCTTAGATTATTTTGAAGTTTTATGGCATGCACGAGCAGCATGTGAGGAGCCTACATACAAAATTTAATGGTAATTGGAGCTGTATAGAAGGAGCTATAGCATAAAAAGGAGAAAGAGGCAGAAAATGTCAAATTCTGGGACAAAAAGGGAAAATGTAAAATGATTTTGTTTTTATGATTCTTATATGACTTCCACAAGATCTCCAAAACCCTTGCAGCCCCCCCAAGACAAATATAAGGGGCATAAAAAACATGAGAGAGGGCAGCTCTTACATTTTATAAGCTCTCCTTCTTGTTCTTACTCATTTTCCTTGTTTTCTTTGTGTTTTTTCTTAGAATTGGCTTCTAGTTTGATTTCTTTTCTTCTAGTTTCCTATTTTATGTAATTTTATGCTCTTTATATTTTCTGGAATGGTTTAATTTCCATCATGTTCAGATTTATAATTTTTATGATGTTTGGAACGGATTCTTAGTGAGTTTGGAGCTTGAACATCTTGGATAATATATTGGTTCATGTATATATAGCAATAGATGTATGTTTTTGTAATTTTCCACTATTCATTTGGATGTTTGAGCTTTATTAATTTCTTTTATAGTTCTGCCTAGGTTTTATTTTTATGAATTAATGGTTTATACTATGGATTTTTTATTCTTATTTAAATTTTTTATGTGGGTTTTGGTTTAGAATTAATTTATGCACGTTTTATAGGTTGTAATATGTTTAATTTTAGTTTTCAATCTATTTTAGTTTTGTTGAATGCTCTATATTAGGTTAATTTGATTGGACTTTTTGAAATTGGGTATGGTTAGTTTCTAATTAGCTTGAATTTGCATTAGATTAGATGTTGATTGTGTTTTTCCTTTGGTATTTTTAATTTTCAGCTTTTTGTTTGTTATTTTCTTGTGCTTTATTTTATTTTTTCAGCTTTTATTTTATTATGTTATTAGTTTGTTTAATATTTGTTTTAATTATTTTAATTATGTTTAGCTATATTAGACTTGGGATGGAAGTTAATAATGGAATTTTTATGAATAATTATAAGAATTGACTAGGAATTAAATGGGCTTTGTGATTTAGGTTAGGATTGAATTTGGATTCCACATAAATGTTATGAATTAAGGAGTAAGGCTTAGGATTAGCTACCCTAAGTATTATTCTTAATTCAATTCCTAGGATTGAGCCATGTGATACATAATTGCCATTGAAAATTTTTATAAGTGGCAATAAGTTAAAAGGGTTTATAGGTAAACTTACCTAATTAATATAGGATCCTAATTCTCTAAGTTACGAAATTGGAGCTTGTAAGATAGTGGCTTAGGCTAGTCATTCCCTAGGCTAGTCTTATCACATCGTTAAATCTAGAGAGCTTATTCTAGGTTGCCTAGTGGTTAAGGGTAGCTTTTCTATCATATAGGACCTATCTAAATTTGAAGGAACGGTAGGTTTGATACCTTGTTTGAACCTATAGGCTAGCATCTTAGACCAATCACTATTTCTCTATTTTGAGGATCAATTATAATTTTAGAATCCCGAATTTATCTTCCACCCATCTTTTCATACTTGTTATTTGTGTTTTTCTTTATTTTTTTTTTTCGTTAATTATCATTGTTCTTTATTTAAATGTCATTTAATTCTAGGAGTTTGTTTTTATTTTCTTTTGTTTTTGTGTAGCATTAGAAATAGCTTCTAAACACTACTAGCTCCCTATGGGATCGGCCTTATCTCATCGAAGATACATAGTTAGGTTAGTTAGGTGTTTTATTGTTTGGTAACTTACAACGAAGCTCTACCACTAGGATTATAGGTGATGGTGGCTAATGGGGAAAAAGCACCCAGTTTGGGTATCTACAAGGCAGATGACCTTACAAGTTAATTCTAAATTTTTAACCACTAACCTTTACATGTTCCTTTAGATGGTTTTGATGTGGTTTTAAGGGTCAAATGGCTATATACATTGGGGTCTATATTCTAGGACTTTACATCTCTGAAGATGTGTTTATAGCTAGATGGAAAGAAGGTGTAGTGGAAAGGGTAGGTTCCTAGCGCAAAATCAAAAGTAGAACTGATGCAGGGAAAACATTTGACCTCCATAGTTATAAAAAGATTGTTGGCCGAATTTATAGATTTATTTGGCAAGCCAACAGGATTACCTCTTACACAAACTTGTGACCACCGCATTACATTAATGGCAGGTGAAGTTCCGATAGTGTTGGGCCTTTACAAATATCCTCATTTATAAAAAGAAGAGATTGAGAGATTGATAAGATTGAAATTTATTAATTTTTCATAAGCTTTTTAATGTTACTTAAATCTTATTTTATTGTTTAAATATTTAATTTATGTTATATTTTGTTTAATGATAGGTTTATTTCCTTAGCATAAATTTTGACTAAAAAACATGAATAATTTAAAACAATTGGAGCAAAAGCCAAAGATTATATTAATTTAAAAAAAGAAAAAGAAATACATCAGTTTTCTTTTAAGCTCACCTTTTCAATTAAGCAAAACAGTGAGCAAAGGAGGTGAATTCGGACATGCTAAAAACGCAAAGGAAAGAGAGTTGAGGGCATAATTAATTTGTATTTAAGCACGAATCCCTAGAAGTAACGAAAACGGGGAGGGCTTTGGCCAGGCAACTGAGTGGAGTCCAGAAGCAGCTTTCGGTCTTGAAACTGAGAGAGGCAGCTGCTGTCTTGAGTGTGGATGAGTTGGAGTGCTTGAAGGTAGGGATGGTTGGCTTGAGCTTGGATGGCTAACGGCTTGCTCGTTTCACCAAGCAGAAGAGCACCACTTGGAGCTGCTACACACACACACACTAAGAGACGCACCAGTGACACTGCACACCCATGGATCGCGAGTCAGCTGCTGCATTTTGAGTTTAATTTCAATTAAACTACTATTCACTTATGGATTTTGTCTTAGAAACTGAAGTGTAGCTTACTTCTCCAGTGTGATTTTTGTTTTGTTCTTTCACTTATACTATGCAAGATCTTTGTCTCATTCTTTTGACTTGTTTTGCTTTGTTTTTGTAATTACTTGGTTTATGTTTTAATTTTCTTATTCAATCTTTAAACATTGTTTACTTTAATGATAATTTCATATTTATTTTTATTAAATATTATATTGCTTAAGGTTTATTCCATATAATTTTAATTATTTAAATATGGAATTTTTATTTAAATTGTTAGATCAAGTGTTAGTTAATTAAATAATAGCTTAAGTAGTGATGTTTGCGTTAATTTAAAAATCAATTTGTGTTTTTCCTTTATTGTTCTTAATTTTTTCATCTTTTGTTTTCTTTTAATTAATTATGTTTAGTATTCATTTAATTTTTATTTTTATGAATTTAGATATGTTTAGCTAGTTTACTT